>JABASF010000436.1:0-42406 GCA_019776145.1 Harlomillsia oculata | reverse complement strand
ATACATCTCATTGCATAACGCAAATAGACAATTTTGATTCGTATTATAGAAAACCAACCAAAAAAGTTGTTTTCAATGCAACTGCTCACGAATAAAAAAAAGACTCGCCATGTCATCGAACGCATTTATTCAACAAAATGTGACTTTCCGATGAGCTGTGTTTCCGCTTCTGCTTCCTGTGAATTTGTGAACACCAAATGTAAAGCGTACGTTATGAATTATACTGTGGAATAATGGATGTTTTTTTATCGTTTCACCACTCAAACTCAAACCCATGATACGACATTACGCAAACAAATTTTGGAAGGGAAGGTGTTCGAGGACAAAGTATTGTAGTGTAATTTCATTAGTAGGAAAGTCAAGTCAAGTTGAACACTGTCCGTTTTTTGGATTACACAAGCTCATCAATCAATTTGTGACGAAGACTTTAGCTACTATATATGGTATATTGTCAAAGTTGAGCGTTTTGTTCTTTTTTTTATTCCCGGGTTGCAAAGTGCACGAGCTGAGATGAAATAGGGTTCTTTATTGTCCATTCTTGATGACCCCGTAGCTTTCGGTATTGAGGACAACGGGTTATTTTTCGAAGGAGAAAGTCAGTCTGGCAGGAGGGAAAATAATATTGTGCACGCCGAAAACAAATTACGAAGGGAATCCCATTGTTATCGCTTTCTCTGCTCAGAAGGTGCCAAGCGAGTTTCGGGCTCGTACCGAAAATCGGAGAGAAAGCAGCCAACTTGTGTGCTAAACATTTCTTGGTATATTATAAAACCCGAGTGAAGGAGGAAGAAAGGGGTTCTACTAGCTTCTCGGTTGGAAAAAGGAGTAATAAAAGAACGTAAATCCTAATGCCGTGCTAATGGTTGAGGGTGAGCCTTGACTTGATGGAGTCACCCGCGGATTTTCGTGTCTGTACACATATTCTGTGCAATGTGATCAAGTGTCTGTGCCACATGGTCATGCAGAGCCTGTCGTGTCGTGTCGTAATGGATTCCATTCACGGCACATCGCATCGTCTCAATTCCAATGCCGTGGCCTTTGCCTTTGGATTATTCATGCTGTATAAAGGATATACAGTACAAATCATTCAAAAGGGTCAAAGGTCACTGGAGTAGGCGGGAGGACAAAGCTTGTACATGCTTGAGTTATTCAACTTGTATATTCCAGATTTCCAGATTCTAGATTCTTTTAATAAAGTTCTCTTCAGGGCGTTTTTCTTTGAACAGAAAAATGTCGTTTTTAGGTTATCGAGACATTGGGACCAATGTCTTCATCGGGGACGACGACTACGGACGAATACTGATAGCATTCTTGACACCTCGCCTTATCAATTAGTGATTTCTTGTTTTAACGATTCTGGAAACTGATTGCTTTCATGTTAAGTTCTTTTTCCGTAATGCTCGGTCTCAATGGGATCATTTTATACGAGAAAATGCAGTGGAACACACATTACTGGATCACTGCATGGTTTCCTCGTTTCCCAACTCAGGAATAATCTAATCTGGTAAAGTAAAAAGGAACATTTGGAATAAGTAATCGAACGGAAAGAATCCATTGGCAAAAAATCCATTGAGTTTTATTCCGTTCGCACATGGATTTCAAACGACTGAAATGTCAGGTTTTAAAAGTCTTACTTTTTACACACTGCAGTGCCTTCGGCTTTAAAAAGGCTTATAGGATTTTTGGCATCTTTTTGAAGCTCTCTTGGGATTCAAGGGACATAACCATTTTAAGAAAAAATATGGCACGAAGCGAAGGGCCAAAAATTGCAATTCAAGTTTGACGAACGATATTCCAATCACAAATGAGGCGCGAAGGCCATCCGCAGTATTCGCAAAAAAATGTACTACTACAAAAATGAGCCAATCTCAACGTCTACTCGCGTGGAAACACTGATATTAAACCAGTATATCGTAAGACTACAGAGATGTCTATAAACACACTTTTTCAGGAGGAATCTTTGGAATAACGATTTCTTTTTTTGGGCGATATGAAATCCTGTCGGCCATGTCTACTTGAGTGATTTTCATAAAATGGTAGATATTCTTTACAGGAAAAGAAAAGAAGTTTCTACTTTTCTCTTCATCCTATTTTCAGGGAAGGTGAAAGCTCGTCAGTTGTTTTCTGCATAGTGAAAAGTTGGTGATAAGAAACAGCTGGAATGAGTCGTCTGAGGTAGTCAGCCAGGAAATTTCCCTTTCTTATCATTTTTCTTCATAAACATAACTTTCTTCCTTTTGTCATGCTCGTTTTTATCAAAAGTTTGTGTTTTTTTACATTTCGCGTCTGTATCGATTGAATTATGTTTCACAAGGTTCTACTGCGTAAACAAGCAAAATACATTTTCTCGTAAACTCTTCTTTCTCTCTTTCGTTTTGAATAGGAAATAAATAAAAAGGGGAAAAGCAGGGGTCGCATTTCTCTAAGTGGAATGATAAGTGCAGTGAGTGACATGGGCAGATTACGTGTTTACGACTCTGACTATGAAAAACATGGGGACTGTGAGTGCAAAGGGGTGTTGCATCTGATCACAAATAACCTTTTGTCATTCTTACTTAGGGGCATTTCGCATTCTTGTTGAGAATACACAGACCTCCGAAAATATGAATACTTCGGAAATTGGGTCGATTTTGTCGTTGTTGAGGTCGCGAGGGTGGTGAGTTTGACTGAGAAAGGGAAATGGCACAGGATGATTACCCGGTAAAAGTCGTAATCGAGCAAAAGCCTATATTTACGCAGGGATTCTTAAGGTAATCGCTCACTTGAATCTGTAATCGGCTTATCTACCTTCAGAATAGGACTTAAAGACGTAGACGCAGCGACGTAAGACTTGAGCTTGAGTTTGATCCTTTACAAGACATATTTCGTGGATGAGGCATGCGAGTTTTCTCAGCAGTGAGGACGAACGGACAAAAAAGTAGAGCATCAATCAACCCGCGTCCTGTAGTTTTTTTTCCTCTCGACCGACTTCTCGGAGACGTCATTAAGTAGACTTTGTGCAGACAAGAATACGGGCGGGTCGAGAGACTTTTGCGCTCGAGAAACGAATTTGAGGAAGGCATGTTTTTGTAATGCAAAGTAAACAAGATGGCTTTGGATCTGATTGTGTGCATGAAGAGAATATTTGATGTATTTTTTGAATTATTTTTACAGGTTGCGTGGGCGGAGTGCACATTACCGACTTGAAGGTTCCGCAACTAGTGAAGAATGGAACTGAAGAGTTTATCATTTTAGATTGTGAATACAGTGTGAACGAGAGTCAACGTCAAGGACTAGTGGTCAAGTGGTTCTTCAATAGGGAACCTCGTGCAGTGTACCAATGGATTCATGGGAAGAAGCCGCAAGGTCTTGGGATCCTTAAAGACCGATTGAACCTGGATTACGTAGCTTCCGATGACGACTGGGCCGCACACAGGGCCCTTAGTATTAAAAACCCAACGACTGAGCTTTCAGGAGAATGGCTTTGTCGAGTGTCCACTTTTGAACGTGAGGCATGGAAATCTGCCAGAATGATTGTTTATGGTGAGTATTATATTTTTTGTTGTTTGTTGTTTGCGCACGAAGAAAAGTGGCACGTGGATTCCCTTCTGACCGAAGGAATCGTGTTTCATCTCATCAGAAGGTGCAGAATGCGGAATTGAATTTCTTGCCTGAGAGCCAAGTGTTTCAAATGACGTGAATGAGTCTGTTTCTTGGTTTGTTCTTCCTGCTTCATGTGGTTGCAAAAAGAGTTAAAAAAGACTGGAGTCAACTTTCTTGAATCGTCCTTTCTTTTTTATGGTTGGCCTGTGTCCAAAAGGAATTGTGTTCCTAACTGACAGAGCAGAAGGCAAAAAAGACTCTGAAAAAATCTAAAATTAGATTAGGATCAGTTGCAGTTTACAGGATAAGCGAAGCTCCGTCGTGACAGCATTTTCGCTCTATAGTGTTCGACCGGCTTTCCTTTTCCGTCCTTTTCTTTTTAAGACATCAAAGCACATTTACTGCTTCTTCGTCGATTCAAAGAAAAACCTACTCAAGTATATAACACAAACCGAAAATTCGGGTTTTTGCAGCCGGAGGATTTTTGAAGGTGTCCCAGTTCGAGGAGAAATTGAATTAAGCTCTTTTTCCGAAAGGAAGAATTGTGTGAACTAGAACACGTTTTAAAACTCGCAGAGGTTCGTGATGAACTTTCCTGTTTTAAGGACTGCTGACGCTGACGCTCGTCCTTCAGTTTTGCCTTTTCCGCCCGATTTCCTTGTCACTTTGTTTTCCTCTCAAATGTGTTGGAGGAAATGGAGAAATGGAGAAATGTACACAAGTCATTTTAGCCCACGCAATCTGTCTTGTCAACTTTGTGTGTCGTGGAGCAAATGCATTTCGCTGTCGCGAATGACGCGGGTCATTGCTCACTGACCTTTTCACGAGCCAAAGACAAAGCTGACTGAGTCTAAGCCTTTTGTACTGTACTATTGAGGAATTTTTATTATTTGCACTTGGACTTTGGCGACTGACTGGCAAAAAGCTAGTCTTTTCGACAGTGACTGGAAGAAAGGGTTCAAATGCTAAATTTTTGGAGGGGGAACTGTCTAAAGAAAGAAAACGAAAAAGGAAAGCGACTCGACGTCTTTCACAATTTGAGTAGTTGGAATGACAAAATGGTCTTTGTGGTAATCGAAAGGGCGGTTTGGTCACAGCCCAAAGACCCATTCGACGATTCTACTTTCCCTTGCGTTTTATCTCTTAGGCTGTTGTCATCATGAAATGACTGCCCAGGGTACAATCTCCACACCCAAAAACTGTCACATTTGCAATTTTTATATTACTACTTACTTTTGACTCGTTCCCTTTGCCTTTCTCTTTTTTCCTTTCCTCTTCCAAGCAATTTGGGGCTATTCAAGTCCCAGACACACAACTTGTAGTATACTATACAACCACCTAAAACGCTTCCTTACTCCGTTGCAATTTTCTTTTTCCTCCTCGGGTAGAAAACGCGTGCAAATGCAAACACAGAACGAGTTCCACGTGCGCTTTCTTCGTGATTTCATGAATTCGTGTGAATTTCGGAATCTGGACTTAATTTGGTGTTATTCTGTGTCATTGTATAGCTCCGGAAAAGTCTATGGATATAAATATGACGAGGCCGAGTCCAGAAACCATTGATGTTTCATGCTGGGGTAAGATTCTCTTTCAAAATCCTAGTAAATCTTTACAAGTCGGACAAGTCCATAACATTAATAACTTTAGCCTAATGAATTGGTTTAATGAAATAAGATTTAATTCAATGATTTTTAGCACATGGCGTGTATCCTGAACCAAAGCTCACGATAACGTACGGCTCGAGCAGCAAGTAAGTCGCAACAAAAATTCATGGCCTCTCAATTAATTAATGAAAGTTTCATTCATTGAAACATTTTCCATTTCCATTTCATTTCATCGCTATTGTCTTTTTGAGAAGTGTCAAAGTTTTAGTTTCCCTCGCGGTCGGACGCAAATGACAAAGTTTTTTGTCTTTGGTACAATTCCCCTGGCGTTTTGTGTAGGAAAGAAAAGTCGTTTCCCCTCTGCTATGTTTTGATTAGGTTAAAAAGCGGGCGAGATGATGATCAAACGACGAGACGCAGGTTCTGTAAGGATTTTGCACGAAGGAAATGTCACCGCCTTTTTCAGGTATTTTTTGTGAGGAAAATGTTGAACAGTTGAGCAAGTTTGACGTTGAAAGTTGAGCGTGAAAAGCGAGAAATGCGGGTCTGAGCTAATTGTTCAAGTGAGGCATAAAAGGGGAATGTTAATTAAATGGACGGCTTTCTCTTCTGCAACTGCGACACTCCCCTCATCAAAAGGAGCAAAAGGTTAGATGATTACAGGCAGGCGGGTTGCCTTCCCTCCTTGCTTCACCTCCTTGCTTCACATCTTTACAAATCCCTGGCTCTGGAGCAAGTTTTTAGAACAAAACGACTTTAAATGAACCTCAAGCTGAATTTATCGTAAACTAAATTGTCTGTGGAGACTTTTCCAGTCATTTCATGGATAAAGCTTTGCATATTATACAAAGACAAACCTACAGGATGACTTTTTGACCTCTGTGACATTTTCTTGAAGTAAAAGACAAACAAGATGGGAAGCGGTCGGGAAAAGGCTCTTGGTATTCTAATACAACTTTCACGTTTTATTGCAGACTCGACGATGTGATGATCGATTCGAATTGGAACGAAGGTGCCTATGACGTCAGAGTTCATAAAGTCATCCCTGACAAGGATTTACCTGATCCTCCTTACATCTTCGACTGCGAACTTAAGGTCAGTTTATATATAATATCAACAGTTTGAATCACCAATATGACTTGTTTGAGACCTCCAAAACTGGGTCTCGTTTTCTGAGTTTTGCGTTGCGTGCGTGTGAGATGCTATTAGTATAAATGAGTTATGTGTGGCTCACTTTAACGACTTTCCTTTTCTCCATTACAGATACCTAACACGAGTTATATTTCAAGGAAAAACTTTTTATACGGAGGTAAGCTCATTTTCTTTTCTCCATTTTTTGACTCGATTCAATCAGTTGCGATTATGCTCACCAAAATGTCTTTCAATCATGCTCACCTCACAAACTCTTAATTGAACTTTACGTAACTTTCATTGAAATGAAACGAAACGGAACGTAATAAAAATCGGTCAAATAATTTGACATTTTGAATGTTATCATCTCTTGCAACGGCCCAATTTGATTCGAAGTTGATCTATAAGTTTTGCGGTGCAGTGTAGTATGTTGCGAAGCAAAGTTGCGAATTAGTCGGTCAAAAGTTTGCATAGATATTTGGGCAATAAAGCAACAGTGTGCGCTATGGATTTTAATTAAATGAAATTTACGTGGTCGTAAATAGAGTTTGCCAAGTTTTGTGTTGACGTTGAGTAAAGAGCTAGAGAAAGGTAAAGGCGTAGAAGAACAGAAAGAGAAAAGGCTTTTAGGTCGTTTAGCATGGTAATCAATTTCCCTTTGCCTATGGACACACAATTCGCTAAGGAATGAAGCAGAATTGGCAAAGTTGGGCACAATGGCCCAACTGCCCCGATTTATACAAAGTCCGCAGTCAGTACCTCTGACTCCTCAAAACTTTGCTGCTGTGTGTTACTCACTCAGTCGTCACTATTGCGGATTTTAGGTTGGTCATATATGCAATGTTATGCTACCAATACCAACAAATTCCGCAATGCTCTACCGGAGACTTGAGCTTTAAGACCAAAGCAGGAACGCGATGAGAATTTCAGCGCAGAGATCGTAAACACTCAACAAATGTTGTTGTTCTTGAGTAGTCCGAAGTGTTGTCTTTGAAGGCGAACGTAACATAAGGGATTTCATTTTTTGGCTTGGTTAGTAGCGTGAGAAATATCTCAGATGCAGAGCAAAGCTTTTTGGGGATGCTGAGGAGATTGGCAGGCGTAGCGGACTCGAGAAAAACCGCAAAGCAATCCGTGCTCAGTGAGACAGGAACTTTGCCCACTTCATTTTTCCCACGTGAGCATAGCCTTTAAAAAATAAAACGACCGAGTCGAGTCCTTTCTGCTTCAAGATTTTTATAACTTCCAATGGTACTTTTTGGGTACTTGGACAGTCTCACTGCGAGTTCACCACTGTGTGACGTTATCTCGTATACGACACTTTGCTGTTCAAGTTTTGGTTTGGTTACACAACCGAAATGTAAGTCACATCGTCCTAGGATCGTCATCAACCTTTTGCGTTTTCGCCACTATACTGTGGTCATTTTATCTATAACGTTTTGTTACGACTTGTGAGATGAATTTTGGTTTGTTGCCCGCAGAAATCGTCCTTTAAAGTTGCGTAGAGTCGTTGCAAGAAATTCGCAAGAGAACAACAAACTGTGGATTGTTATTATAGAATGACCCGTTTATGTCTCTCACGCAGGATTTAACCATGAAACGTATGTGTGCTTCTTCTTTGATACCATTTGTCTTGCGGTTTTGCCTGCGGAGCTAATTAATCAGTCATTAAGCATTAAGGTTGTTTTAGAAATGAAATCAGTACGGCAATGCGATTCATCGGTTGAAGGAAAGACAATGTTCTCGCTCACCAACTATATTACAGAAGGAATGAAAGCCAATCCAGGATTCCAGACTGAGACCAGAGGCCACTTGACCGACTAATTTAGGCAGTTTATCTATTAGAGAATGTCACAGTAATCTGGTTCTCTTCGCACTCAGGAAACGGGACGTTCAACTTCAAAGAGAAGAAAAGTTGGAGGATCTTCAGCCAAAGTTCAGTTGGCAAATGATGTTACAAAGTTCGCAAGCGTCAGAATCTCAGAATTGCATGCGTTTCCTCAAGAAAAGAAAAGAAAAGGGCCAACTTTGGAGGGAAAATCTATTATTTGGCCCTCATTCTCACTGGACTCATTTCCTCCGTTTTACTTTAGGGAATTAAACTTTTTTTAACTGCGCAAGTAAACGACGTGACAGTTTCCTTTAATTTCGAGCAATACGTAGACGACGCAGGATGTAATGATGCTCAAATCTGATCATCATCATTATTCATTAGGTGCCAATCTCATTCAAGCACTTTTTCTTCTCAAATTGCACAGGAGTACTTTTTGATGTCGTTTGCAGTTGCAGGTTCAATTTTTAATTATTATTCCTATTTGTTTCGACTTTAATTAACTTTTATTATAGGGCTGAACTGAAATTCAGTTGACTGAACAACATTTTTTGTTTTCTTAAGTGCTTTTTGTGTTTGAATATGATTGTGTACAGTACAAAGTGGAAGGCAAGGGAATTGAATTGAATTGTGGATTATAGTATACATAAAAGGGCTATTTTGACTGATGGAGAAATCAATAATGGTAGTTGGTCTTTGTTTTCTTCTCATTTCCCTTGGAGAAGAAGGACTCGACTCCAGTCCAGAGTGAAATTGTATGTTCATTGATTCTGTCGATATCGTTTTCGTGAAAGGTCGCATAAGGTCGCAGGTGTTTTCCTTCAGAAGGTAGTCCCAACGGAAATGCTTTTCAAATACTATTGTTTTATCAGGAGGAGGTGGGTGGCAAATTGTATAAACAACACTGACACTGACACCCAAAAGCCACGAACGCTATACATTTTCTGCTGAGCTGCCACAATGATTATTTTTACAGCGTCAAAAATTCAATGGGAAAGATAAAGATAAGAATATGAGTAATTTTTTGAATTTTTGGTCTTAAGATAGTGGACAGTTTTGAAAGTTGAATGTGTGAGTTTTGACTGAGTGAGTTGATGTACTCACTCACTCACTTTATAGGGACTTTTGTCCAGCAGCGAGCGGACACAAGACACAAATATACGTTTTAGAAGGAAGACTCTGAAAAGAAGTGTGGTCTCATCCTTTGTGGACTTGAGCGTATTATTCCGATTCATCGGACCATGGAAAGCTGGAAGTTGACTCCTTCAACTTGAAGTTGCCCGCATAAAAGGCACATCTTCCTTTTTTCTCTTCTTTTGCTGAGCCAACGGCTTTCCATTTCCACCATATGAATTTTTATGGTCCAATGAATTCTACTTGCAAGATCCAAAAGACTTATCCTATCATATTTGTTGACTGAATGACCAGACCATTCACTTTCTCACATAGAATTCTCAATCCACTTTGACTTTGCTTTTCAAGTTTCGAGAGTGCGTACGCTTATCTCACCGAGCCTGTAATTGTGTGCAATGGGGCTGAATTTTGGCTCATTACATTGCATTGGATGAACGAACGGTTTTTAAGTACCATCCCTAAATTCCGAGTGATCAATCAGACTACGTATCGTCCGTCTTCGTCATCAATTTCTGTGTGTGGTTATTAGTCCTTGTCCACTCTTGCGGATAAAGATTAAGATTAAAAGGGCTTCCATTCTTTTGATGACTCAAACGGAAGGAAAGTTAATGCAATGTCCGGTAATCGCATTTAGTTACGCAGAGCCAACGTAACTCACTGAAACGTCACCTCGTTGAACTGAAAACAATGAAATGAGACATTTTGGAGAGTCATAAGCTGCAAAGCTGCAAAGCTCGATACTACAGTTTTGAACAGTAGCAAGCATGCCTTGAATATTTTAATATGACGGTAGCGAACACGACACAATTTAATGTATTTGATTGTTGATTTTTCCACAGGGCCCACGAAGGACGTTGGGGATGTCGGTGAGTTTCATTTTTGTCTCTCTGTTCTTTTAATCTCACTCATCTTAATGATCCCATTCGTTTTGGGGGGAGATCACTATCTCTTTATTTCAACATGTGGCTAGGGTTGGCATGTTGGTCATTCGGGGTTTTCCTTACAGTTAGAAACCGAATATTATGCCTTTTTTGTATGTTGTTTTATAACCTCTTGATGCAATACGTCTCCTCGATCAGTTATTATTACCCCAATAAAGATTATATGAGCTTGAGCGACATAAAAACATGTCATAACTGTGTGAACAGGCAATAAAATTGGAGCTAATCATTTTACGTATTGCTAGCGGTATTTATTCCATTTCATTTGAATTTAACTGTTTTTGTTCTCTATTTATTTGCAGCAAACGCCAGCTCAGCATTGACTTCCGGGTATTGCGCACTCATCCTCCTCAGTCTTTCCTTCCTCATCACAACGTTATTAGTGTGACAACATTTTTTGCCAACCATTTTTTCAAAATTCTAGATACATTATTAATGAACGAATTTGTCAAAATTGCATCCCAAATGTATGTCAACAACTTAAAATTATAGAATTATTTCGTGAATTCGGTCATTATTTTATTGATATTGTTGTGCAGATAAAAGCAAATGCACAAGAGCTTTTCAAGTATGGAAAAATAGTAAATTCTACCTATAACTAGAGGTAAACATAAAATCGCGTGTTCGTGTGTGTCCACGCTTAAACTATTAAATTATTAATTTAAGATGCAAACGTAAAATGTAATGGGATGTGTGTGTGATTTTGTGAAAGTTGGCAAAAAATAGGAAAAGCACTGAACAAAAGAAATGGAGATGAAGAAGTAATGATTCTAGTCTTTTCAAAGCAACCGGATCGAGTCCTTCGTAATATAAATAATAAACAAAAATTGCTGTTTTTTGTCGTTTGTTTTCGAGTTTTAATGTAGTCCGCAAGGGGAAATGACAAACAAAGAAGTCTTGTCAAATTCATAAATCGATGAAGGATTGAATTGCTTTCTGTTGTTATTTCTTTATACTTTCTCCACTACTACGAGAATCAAGCGACAATGTTTACAAAGCAATGTAACGTAACGACTATAACCACAGAAATGCATAGGGGTATCACAGTTTAAGATAAGTTAGCGATAATGGAACTTCAATGTCAATTTTCTTGGGAACAGTGTACAGATGAATGTCAATGTACAGTAAACGAAGTGAAACTGTGTGTAAAGTAAGGTAATTATTATGCAAATTGTACGGATTGTTGACGAAAAACCAAAGAGAGTCGCACGTCACGTGACAGACAATATTCTAATTAACTGATAAATTAGTATAAACTGTATGGTATATAAAATTCTTGTGGCTGCTAAAATGTAACGTACTAATTAACTTCAAAGCAAAAAATATTAATATAACGTGTGCTGCTTTAATTTAAAAAAGAGGTTTACTAAAATGAAGAAATGAAGAGAATGACTGTGAAACGGAAGGATAAAAAACCATAAAACTTAAAGGTATAAAATGTCTCGTTGAAAAATTAATGTCGTACCTTTCATCTTGAATGGGAATGATTGTTTCGTGTTAGAAGGACCTCTTGAGGACACTCATTCTGCTAATTAACGTGCGACTACAAAGCAGTGAAATTAAGTGTTAAAGTCCCTCTCATTACGTTATTAATTAGTACTATACGTCTCATAATTGTTTGAGTTCAGTTTCCCTGCGTGTTCAAGTTAAAGTGACTGGAAAATCCGCAATATCAACGAGATTTCTTTTGTCATGTGTTCCTCATTGTCTCAAAAAATCTTTAAATTATTGTTTTTGATCTTAATTTCATTTTAATAGTACTTTATTTAATTTTAATCCACATAATATTCACTAGTTTCTTGTTATGCACTCTTTGCACTGCTATACTTATATACTGCCTGACTTTTATCTTTAATCAAGTTAAGTATCATTCATCCTATATGTTATTAGCGTATCTTTACGTTTTTATTTTGTTTGTTATCGTTATTAGTTATTATTCACATAATTTGGCCTGAAGATGATTTTAAAGAAGTCGACCCTGCTGTTAACTTGAATTAATTTAAATTGAAAGTGTGCTGTTAATTCTCCACCGCTAAATAAAACAAGAGTTTTAATTTTTTTAAAGAATTCTGAGTGTGACTATTCAAATTTTATTAATTTCTTCGGAATGAACAATAGGAGCATTAAAGAGCGTTCAGTTTTCATAGGTGAGCAAGTGAGCACAGTTAGAAGAGTTGGTACGTTATTGTTATGCATAAACATAAATTGTGTGACACGCTGTCATCATCGTCGTATTTTTCATTGATAACATTTTGAGTATTCATGAGTTTGCATTGCACTTACGCTCATGGCTGTGAAATGTGGACCGCAGCAACAACAGAATTCATTCAGGAATTTGGAACGGAGAAGAGCGAGAATGAAAACATGTAAATGCGGAGTTTGCACTGAGGGACTGAGGAATCTGACGTGAGGAGGTGAGGAAAGAGTTGAGAGCTGGATGAGAGATAACTTCCGGTATTCTGATCAAATTTTCAGTTTCTCTTCCTCTTCAATCAACCCCTCCATACAGTTTTTGGAACAAGTCGGACATGAATATTTATGACTGTAAAAACATGACGAAGCTTCCATGTCCACTAGGGAAATCCTTTTTACCAATGTGCATGTGCGGATGGAAACTGGGACAAAATTTCTGTTTCTGGACAAAAAAAGTGCTCATATTTTTTGCATTGGGGAAAAGAATTTTCTTTCAAGGAAATGTAAGGGAAGAGATGGATAATTCCGTAGATCCCCTCTGGTTCGGTTGCAACGGAGTATACTTAAGCTGGGACTCATTCATCCGGATCCAATCCACTTCTCCTTTTGGCAAAGCAATACTTAACGCTGATCACTCTTCATTTCCATTAGAAGCACTTTCTCTCCTTCTCTCTCTTTCTCTCCTGGAGAAAAAATGGAACAGAGCAAGGGCAAAGTGCTTCTCTCTCTTTCCTGTCTTTGCTGCGTCTGTCTGTCATGGTTAATATCCCACCGTCACCCATGTCAATGTAATGTACACGCAACCAAGGGAAACTTTTTCTTAACGACACAAATACTGTAAGTGTCATTTTTTACTCGGGAATTGAGGACATGTCACTTTCATTCCTGTTGCGTTCCTGTCCACCAAATTTTTCTCTATTTGTGCTAAGGAAATGTCTATTATACTGGTAGAAACAATTTGTTTCACTTTTTGCGAATATTAGTTACTTTCATCTTACTTTTTGTGTGATGTGAAGATGACATTGTGAAATTTGAGCATCTTTTGTTGAAAGACTTTCAATTGATAAAAAAGAGAATAAAATTGCGATATTTCGGAATGCTGAAAGAATTGATAAAAGGGAGAGATGACACTTGACTTTCTAGACTATTTCCTTTACTTTCACTTTGTGGAATCGATATTTCATTTGGTCAGCGCATTTTTCAAGGGGAAAGCAGTAGTTGACGATGTGCTTCTTCGTCTCATCAAATCCCATTACTCACATTTTCTCTCACATTTTCTCATAAGAAAGAGAAAAAAGTCTTTCTTCTTTTTTGGCAGCCTCACTTCAAGATGAAATGATAGTACATTTTCTTCCGCCCTTGTAAAGAGAAAATAAAATGGAACTGGATGAATGAATTTCTGCTACCATTTGCTTGCTTTCCTTTAAAAAGAATTGAATTTGAAAGTATGAATGTAAAAGAGTTTTTAATATTAAAACATTGTAGTAATATTTTATTGCGTAATTTCCGACTCGGGTGAAGGAATCTGGAATTTAATAGCAAGATAGCAATGTTTATGCTGGGACAAAGACAAAAAGATGTTATTAGAATCCTGATTTTTAGTGCAGTGACTGAAATAGAGCAAAGGAGCAAACTTATGAGAAACCGGTACACGATTGTAAACATCTTTATTGGAAACAGTCAAACGGTATTGTTTTTTGTACACATCATGTAGATTTTGACTGAAATGATTTCTGACTTTTGTGAGATGGGATAACGGATGAATGAAAGGAAAGAAAGTGGAAGAGGAGAGGAGATTGGGTCGCAAAAGTACTTTACTTTGTGGGAAACAAAGTCAAAAGGCTCAATTCCTGTTGTGATCGGTGGGATTTCCATTTGTAGCGCATCCCAAATGTCTTCCGACATCAAAATCGATTTCCTTCCACAAAAGGCTCTCGCTGACTCATACACAAGCTCTCTATCTCTCTTTCATTTGAGTGTCCAATATACACAATTTTTTTTGCCGGAGTGAGACAGACGGCAAGCGCAAACCGCAATGGCTAAATTTGCAATAACAGTTGGCATCATGAAACCTTTTTCGGTTATTGGTCGTGAAACGATCTGTTTTGAACACTCCATCTTTCTATTTCAAACGTCAAAAGCTTAAAGCATTTTTCTGAAAAGTGATTTCTTCTTCTGTGTATCTCAAAAGCATAAAAACATTATTTGCAAAAATATTGCTAAAAAATGCATGCATCTTAACATTATTATTTAATATTATTAGAAAATAAACAGAACTTAGTGATTGACGTTTAGAAAAAGAAACTTCCTACAGAATTTAGATAATTGGAGAACCTATAACATGCAAGGTTATTTGGCAAGGTTATTAGTTATTATAGTATGAATACAAGGAGAATGGTACAAAAGTTGGTTGGAAAGTTGGAAATTTGGAATCTTATTGTTATATGGGAATGGTCAATTCGTTCATCAATCTTGAACCACGATTCGAAGATTTTCCGATTCGGCATTTGTCTGCCCCGGTGATTCGGGCGAGCTAATAGTGCATTCTTTGATTAATTTACCTTTGCGTTATATTGGAGAAAACGAGGAAACGAGTAGTATTGATAGAACATGGGGAGCTTTCGATATTTGCTATATAGAGAGACGGGGTAATTTGTTGAGTTGGAGTCTGCACACATGTGGCCTTTGAAAGACTTTCGTGACTTGTGATAGAGTGGGAAAGCGTCCATCAAAAAGTCCCGCTTTGGCCATTTGGATTGTGCAAGACAAGATGAGCATCTGTGTCTGTCTGTCTGTCCGTTGAAAATGCACGTCTCAATGCATTCGTCTTGTCTTCATAACTTTTGCTGAGTGACTCGGCCACTTTCCCCTCCACTTTTCTTTCTTTTTAGATGATTTTTGATTCAGGAGTCAAGTCACACAAGCACATTCACACTCACCCGCTCACTCGCATTCCATCTTCAGAAAGTTGAAAACTGAGACCATTTCACATGGTTTATGATGAAACGAGACTCCAAAGAAGGAGAAAAGAGTAACCCTTCCAGTTTTCCGTACGTGTTCTCCCTCAGTGGATTTGCATCTAACCTTTTTTATCCAGAAGACAACAGATGCCAAGTAAACTGTGTCAGTAGCGAAGAAAGTTGTAACTTACGACAACTTATAAGTATACGAAAAAGAATCTTTCTTGCTCTCGTCGTGTGCTCGTGTGAATGAGATCTTCCCAGCCTTTTTTTCATGGAGGCTTTTGAATGCGTATCGTGTCATAAATCTCAAGTCCGGGTGTGTATTCCGTTTTCTTTCTTTCACAGAGCTAAACTTTTTGTCCGTGTAGCATTTCACGAGGTGATTTTTCATCTCTTGTTTTGCATCTCGGAAAGTCTTGAGGGACAAGTGGACGAGAAAGAATTGTACCACCTTAAGAATGCGCTATATAACCTTCCGAAAGCGTCTTTTCTCTTCACGTCTCTCTTCCCATTTTCCATGCTCTCTGAGCTGTCTACGTCTACTTTTAACTCAGGCGTAAGAAATTGCAATGTGCAATATACAGCACAATAAGCTTGCCAGAGTGGATGTAATCTCATTTTCATCTCGTACATAAAGCTATTCTTGCGGTTTAGCTTCTCAGTTCCCAATGCCCGTTTCTTTTTCATTTTAACGAGGTTTGGTTTCCGTTTATTTTGCAAAGTTGGCATTTCATGACTCCATCGATAGACAAGTCGACATCTTAGAAAACAACTATCGAACGATTGCTCTGCTCAAGTCAAAGTCAAAATTAATACACTTTTCCAGAATCACATCATCACATCACCACCGTAGACGAAGCGAAGAACCCAAGAGGAACCAAAATTTCATACGCTCCTTTGTTTTGAAACTTTGTAATTTGACTGAGGGACGTTGTTTTACAGTTGTGTTGTTGCGTCAACATTCAAATGAAATGACTCCGTTCAGTCCGTTCCCCTTTTCCACGCAAAGAAAAACAAACGTTTTTAGAAAACTGTTTTATGCTTTGGCTGTTAAAGTTAGAAACATCTGGAACAAGAGACGACGACGACACGACAGGATCACGATGTGAAAACATGTGACAAAGTCATTGAGACGCGTGTCTCATTTCTCTCATTGTAACTTTATGCATAAGTTTGCTCTGGCTTGGAAACGTTTCACTTTCACTCTCGTTCAGACTGAGGAAATCGTGCAGTTTGTGTCAAAGTGCTTCTGCCCAAATTACATTGACGCAACTTTCTTGGGGTAGTTATAAGGGAAGCATATGCTGCTCTAATTTTTTTCAGAGCAATTACACTCATTTAGACGTTTCGAGTGCAGTTGAATACCAACTTTTGTCATTAAAACAAACCAAATGCACGGAAAATAAAAACCGATTCGATGTCTGCAAGAAATGGCAGCCTCAAGGCCTTCCACAAAGCCTCGGAAACCTTTTTTTTTCTCTCTCTCTCTCTCTCTGTGTGGAAAATCATATTATCTTGTAGTATGTGAAAGCTGCATTTTTCGTCCTGCGGACGAGACGCGGAAGCAGAATTGAACTTACTATATATATAAAAAGATTTTTTCCTCCGTAGATCATCTTCGAGTCTCGTGTACACACCAAGAAATTATTGATCTGCTCATAAGATGGACGATGAACATGATGAAACCAAGCCAAGCTCCCAAAACCTTTAGACCAAAAGCTGATCTCTGTAGTTTTCCTGAGGAGAAACAGAAAGGAAATCTCACATAGAGAAATAAACTCTTTGTGTTACAGGTTCAAGTTGAGGTGGAGGCGTTGAGACGAGGGATGTGCTGAACAAATATAGAAAAAGCATTCATTTCATTTTCACTCTGCTTATTCCCGAGGCAAGTTGCTCCTACGCAGAAAAAGCTTAAAACTATATCGTCCAAGTGTTGAATTGACTTCTTCAGTTCATCAAATTTTCCATGCGATCTTGCAAAAATAACTTTGTAGCGTACAGAAATTGAATGTAAGACAAGAATTACTGTAATGAGGATATGGACTTATGGACAAACCAAAAAGGGTTGACCAAAACTTGTTTAAGGTTTGCATTCAACCTTCTGGACGTTTATGTTTTCCAAAGAGGTTCAAGTGTTAAAATGCGATAGGAAAGTCCGGAAAAGTGCAATAAGCAATACTGGGATTTAATATCGTGCAACACGCAAAATGAATCCTATTTCTAGTCAACTTCAGCTGCTTTTTCACAGCAGTGGACAAGCAAAGTCATTCTCATTTGAATACCATTTTAAGACATTTGAATGCCGCTCGTAGACTTATTTCAAACGTTGTTTTAAGTCAATTTTCGGTAAAATAGTTTTATTCGATTTCAAAAGGTTTAAGTTAAATTATCGTTTTTGTTTAAAACCTATAATTGTGTACTAATTTAGATTTAGAATAAACTAAACTTCATATAGATTAACTAAAATTCACAAGGTAGCATATATAAGTGCACACGTTTAAAACGAATATTTGAAAATACGAAACGCTGCACGCAAATGTTGACATTATTTGTCATGAACTTGTAGCAAGAAGGGCTAAAGGAGGGAGAGTAAACGGAAAGGACAAGGGAAAAGGAAGAAAACGCGGAAGAAGGAATGGAAAAAGAATGAAGGAGAAAGCGAAAGACATTCCGTGAGTTTTTGGAAGAGGTAATTAAGTTTACGAAGAGAGACGGTGTGTCAACTAAATGTGCATTTATCACGCAGTTTGTTGCTCGTTGCTCCACGCACACACTCAAGTCAAGTCAACTCAAGTCATTCGAATCATGCCATTGCAACCTGCACCCTTGCTTTCTTTCCTCAGTTCAAGGCTCGACGATAAAAAACCACGAGAAAGTGCTTTCGGAACTGGAGAAAATTCGAGCCCCATTCTTCATTGCATTAACGATTAAATGCCTAGTTAAGTCTTCGTCGCTTTATCAAAAATGCACAAAGTTTTTTTGGATTTTATACACGGCTTCTTGAAGGTCTTTTTTGATTACTTTATGCAGAATACAAAAATCGTCTTATTATCATTGTCATAAATGTCAAAGTCAGAAGCATTTTTAAGAACGAAATAGACATTTTTGTGAAGTCAAAGGGTGATATACGAACGTTGACAATCTAGCTGGAATCGCATTTTTCTGATGCAAGAAGGGGAAAATGAAAAGTGAAAAGTAGATGATTTATAGCCGGAGAGAGATGACCATTTGACATGTGAACATGTGAAGACGTGAGAGTGTGCATGGCTATCGGACGGTCAGTCCTCGGCGTCGGTGTCGTTTAGGCTCTTTGGGACTAGGGCCGATGGTCTTTTATAAATCGGGATCAAGCAGACTCAAAATCCTGAATAGGGCGTATCTCTTTCCCTCAGTGACATCTTCGTCACAAAAATGTGAGTTTCATAGTATAAAGTACAACGAGAGTGAGAGATTTCAATAAATCATGCAGTGGCATGGACATGGACGCATGGACATTCCATTAATATTCGCAAAAATGACACAAAATATAACTTTGATCAGGTACGGGTTCCATTAAAACATCATTGTTCTCTTTTTTGATAGATTCTGGGTATCCGAAATCGCCATTATTTTCGCTATTGTTCCGTAGTGACCGGCATGCCGCAAGGATTTTTGAAGCCTGGAAATGAGGAAATGTAAAAGACATGACAAGGTGGTACAAAAGACGAAAGAAAAAAAAGACTCTTTGGTAAATCCTATGTGAATAGAGTGAAGTGAGAGGAAAGTCGTTTGGCCATTCTTCAGCAGTGTGGGATTTATGCTCCTTGTCCTGATTTATTGGTGCAGAGTTCGGTATGTAGTGTAGAAACGATGGAAAGCAGTTCAGCAAGCCAGCCAGCCACATTCGCCAATGCTCTTCCTCCACTTTATTGACCATAAATTTTCAATTACACACACCTTCCGCCGTCACAAAAGAAAGCGCTCGTTCTCTCTGCAAGTACTCTGGACTCTGGTTATAAAGAAGAAGTCTATATTTTGGCTGAGGATCAGACCCTCAGACTGCTCAGACGGAATAAAAAGAACGACTGACCCAAAGCTCTGTGGACACTCAGACCCTCCGTCTTCCGTAAGGAAATGGGCAATCGGTTTCAATATCAGCATACTTTTTTTCAGTTAACGTATCCACACTTGCAAAACTTTGCTTGAAAACAAGCTTGAAGAATTGTGTCCAGCGTCTAACGGCACTTTAGCTTTCACCAAGCCTATGTGCTCATTCATTCCATTTTTATTTAATGAGTTCGCATGCGAAATGGAGAATTGTTGAGACAGACAATGAAGCCCTGCGGCGCTTGCCAACTTTCCATTTGACAAGAGAAAGAAGTTTGAGTGAGACAGAGAAAAGATGGAATCCTGGAAAAGAGATCTCCTGTGGAATTGTGACAACCCGTTGAGGCGAGATATTGGTTCAGGTTCAGACGATGGATTCTCGTAGTTCCGTTTTTCGGTCGGTTCACTCGCACTCAGCCCTTTTTGTACCAAACAAGCAAGTACATGAGACAAAGGATGCGGAAGGCGGACAGTGAAAAATCCCATTCTCTCTCCCAAAGTAAATGGTCTTCACGCTAAGTTTAGCATGGATTAGATCGTATCGAGAGTTGGGGACAAGGAGACGTTGCTTTCACTATTTCAATCGGATGCGTGCCAGTGGAATGGAAAAATGGGTTCTTGACATTATTACGGACGGGACTATCCCGACATGCACCTTTACGCAAACTAAAGTACAAAAAAAGGGTTCAACCGACATTTTCCGGACATGTGGACTGATTGAAGAGGGAAAAGCGCCCATTTCACGTAGTTGCTCTTGGGACAAAAGCGACAGGTCTTGTCTTGACAAGCAATCATGAAGATGAAGACAAGATACGATGTTGCCATCTTCATCTTCATTTCCGCTACGTCTTTTCACTGTCAATGTCATGTCAGGTGCAACAAACCGTGGGAGCAGGACATGAACAGGACATTACCAAAAATTACAGCTCATAATCTCATGAATCGCAGATCCCAGCACACAAAGGTAACCTATGTATAATACTATAAAAATGAAAGGTAAATCATAAAACCATAACCTCATAACTCAAAGTATGATAATGACCAATGACAAAATATAGAATTTAGTTATTGACTGGATATGAAATAATTCTAATTAGATTGTGTAATTTATTTTCACTAATATCACTAATTCACTAAAAATATTCCACTGTAAATAACATTCAGATTTTGGGTTTTCGAAAATATGGACAATACCATTTCATAGTACAATTGCAGCTGTTTTGATTTACAATTCAAATCAAGGAAACCAATTGAACTGGATGGACCATCAACATTGTGTCTAACAAGACGACAAACATGAACAGACATGTCAACAAGACAATTGTAAATTAGTAGCCTTCGTTACTCCAACTGATGTCATAGTTAGAAGGGAAATGCTTTTTGAGTATGTCGACAGTGATGGTGTGATCAGCTTGGCCATAACCTTGCGAGTATCCAAATACTTTAATAGAGTTGTCTCCTCTTAGAATTCGTCCTCCGCCTACGCATTCGGCGTCATACGTCCCTGACTCTATCTTTGACAAACTCTGCTCCAGCACTTCTAAAATGTCACCTATACACACCACATAAAATTATTGAACAAAGTATGTTTTTATAGCAAATCAGATTAACCAAATTAATAATAGTAATAAGTTGTTGATTAATTGATTAAATAACCGATATTTCCAGTAAACACTGTTACATACCATGAAATGGACAAGAGGCATATCCTCGAACTACACTTTTGTAATGTTCCTTATCATCGCTCGACACCCAAATTTTGACGAGGATGTACTTAAACTTCCCAGAAGCATCAATATCAACATTCGGAATTTTGTCCAACTTAGCTTGCAAATCAGCTGTTGACATCTTTCTACGAAACAATAGCGGTACCAAACGACTTAGAATTTTCTCGCTTCGCATTTACTTTCCAACAGCAGTTCTTTTTCTCAACAATTCCACACCAAAGTCCCAAAGTAGACGGTAGACCACCTTGACCTTGACTCTTGACCCTACTAAAATTATGATATCAAGACATGTTTATTAACAAATGGTGGATTTTTTCGTTAAGTGTTCTAGTATAACAGTTTGAATTTGCCATACCGTTTTCTAAAAATCAAAATAGGTTGCCGATGACGTGTAGAGTAGATTAATAATAATAATATTATGTTTCGATTTCGAAAGGAATTAAACGCTATTAAGTTTATTAAAATCTCGCCTGTTGATGAAATCCTGGAAAAGCCGGCAAAAAAAGAACAGAACGAACCTACGATACGAGTTACGAGCCTACGAATCTATGTTAAGCTTGAGTTTGTGCGCGCATGGCGTGGAAATCTTTCTTTACAAACAAACGTGAATTCTTTTAGCATAAATTCGATAAAGTCAATTTTTTTATTTTCATTCTTTCCTCGTACTCGTATATGAATTAAATATATAATGCAAACTAAAATTGCATGACCTAAGTTAAGTTAAAACAACGTACATTATTAAATGACGGTCTTTATTTAGTATTACTATAAATGCCTAATTAAAATATTATTAATTTTAATCTGTCCTGGATTTATTAACGCCTTGCATGTTCCAAAGCCGATGGTACAATCCGCCGCGGTTTAGCAATTCTGAATGGGTACCTTCCTCAATTAACTCGCCATTGCTCATCACCAATATTTTGTCTACATTTTGAATGGAGGACAAACGATGGGCAATCGTAATAGACGTTCTTCCGGAACTAGCAGTTTCCAATGCTGCTTGCACAATCTGCTCGCTCTCGGTGTCCAATGCGGAAGTTGCCTCATCCAAAAGTAAAATTTTGGGATTACGAATTAAAGCACGAGCGATGGCTACACGTTGTTTTTGACCTCCAGAGAGTTGTGTTCCCATTTCTCCTACTCTCGTTTCATAGCCCTAAATCAATCAATGGACCAAAAATTAGAAATAAATCATCTTTGCCTGGTCTTTTTCTCATTGTTGCAAGTTAGGAGTTTGGATTCGGATATCGTATCACAAAATGTAGAACAACTTACTGCTGGAAGCGTCGAAATAAAACTATGAATATTAGCCATTTTTGCAGCATTAATGATTTCATCCATTGTCACGTTTCTGGAATTGTCACCGTATGCAATGTTCTCTGCTAAAGTACGATCAAACAGGGCTGGCTCTTGTGCGACGATAGCCATTTGTGATCGAAGATTGTCAACGTTTAAGCTAGCGACGTCAACGGTGTCTAGCATCTATTATACAGTGAAATCCCGTTTTTTAATAAATTCTCAAAGTTAGAAACTGTCTGTAGACAATAATGAATATGGTTACGTCTGTCCCTTACCACTTTTCCTGAATGGGGATCATAAAAACGTAGAATAAGTTGAATGCATGTGGACTTCCCACATCCACTGGGACCAACCAAGGCGATGCTTTTTCCAGGTTCCACGGCTAATGATAAGCTACGAAGAATTTTAGCGGTTGGTCTTGTTGGGTAGCTGAAAGCAACCTTATCGAACTGCACGGAACCCAGGGAATCGTTCTATTATCAAACACACAAGTAACCTATTTATCACATCTTTAAAAAAGTAACCACAGTTTAATTAATGTGCCGTGCAAAACTAACCATTCTAAGTCCCACGCCTGGAGAATTTACAATGGCAGAAATTCTGTCAAGTAATCTTAAAATTCGTGCTCCGGATAAGATAGCTTTGTTGTAATTAGGAGCAAAAGCCATAGTTTGTCCAACCATCATTGTTCCAAAAATCAATGATTCACCGACTCTGTTCAGAGTTTATAACAATCAAAGATAATAGTAATAATTAATCCCCAATGCCCTAAAAAATGTCGATTTTATAACCACGAAATCTTACTGAAAAACGCGTTTCATTTCAACTCCCTCATTTTTCATTAGAGTTCCACCGTAGTACATGACGACACCGTAAGCAAAAAATGGGACAGCTTGAGCTAATCCGAAAATGAATCCACGTAAATGTGCAATTTTAAGGATGTGCCTGAAATTAATCGAATGCAATCATTATCATGAACAGTATTGATCTAACGTAAATTCTAATTTTAAGAGTACTATTGTAAAACGTTCACTAATAATTAACTCCTTAACCAACCTGTGAGGTTTTCGCATTCCTTGTTGATACATCTCAACAAAAGCCCTTTCCTTACAAAGACTAGCCACAGTTCGAATATTAGCAACGGATTGCACAGCAACTTTGCTTGAATCCTCAACACCTTTCTTCTCGCCCACATTTTGTCCAGTCATTAGCTTTCCTTGAAAATAAGTTGCAACAATTACAATTGGAACGAAAGCCAATGCAACTGCACCCAACTTCGGAACGAAGTAAAAAGACAATCCGATGGCGATGCCAATTGTTGAAACCGCTTGTATTACGCTTCCGATTCTGCTACCGGTAGCCTTAAACAACATTGGAATAATCAATTAACATCAACATTCATTTCATTTTTATGTCAACCTAATTTTGAATAAGGGCTTACTCCTTGAACACTTGCACCGTCCCCAGACAGTCGGGCAGACAGAGCTCCAACGCTATTCGAAGGATTGTCAAACCAACCGGGCTCTTGATTGAGAACGGCTGTAAACGTTAATTTTCTTAAACGCATTGTTAGCGCTTCTCCCGACAAGGCGAACATAAAAAGTTGGAAAAACATAGATATCCCTGCACCCAGTCCAATAAACAAGAAGTACATAGCGTATTGGTTGACTTCATCTTGCAAATCTTCAGATTTAGTTCTTGCTTCTTGAAGAACTTCCATAAATTCACCAAAGATTATAGCATAGATCGGTAACATTGCACCCTGAATGATGGACATAATTGTCCCAATAAAAATGTGCGGATATTCTGGTCTGCTGTATCCCAAAAGTCTTACGAAGGGTGATGTTTTTGCCAACTCTTTTTCCTGTCAACAATGGTTGAATCGCAATTTATTAAAGGCTCTCAAGTTACGATACGGTACGAAAATTGCATCCCTTACATCAAGTGAATCTTCGTCTACGACAGCCACTACAGCTACATCATCAATGTCGTCGACAGGCGTGTTCACATCAGCACGGAACCCCATTTCGTGGTGAGCAACTTTTGATTCAGACTCTTTTTCATCGAGTTCAACCTCTTCGTTCCGCCCTTGCATTTGTGCTAATACTAATTGGTAGTACAAACCTTTCTTCTTCAAAAGTTCATTATGAGTACCTTGCTCAACAACCTGGAATTCAAAAAATTTGCTGTAGAAAACTTATCTATGGTCGAACATTTCAAATTGTATAAATGTATAGTATAGTCATTACTTGTCCTTCATCAATAGCAATAACCGAGTCAGCCGCTTTAATAGTTGATAAACGGTGAGCAACAATCAAAGTGGTTCTTCCTTGACGAGCACGATCAAGAGCATTTTGAACAATAGATTCGCTCTGTGTGTCCAAAGCGGAAGTTGCTTCGTCCAATAACAAAATAGCGGGATTGCGAACTAAAGCACGAGCAATGGCAATTCTTTGTTTCTGACCCCCGGAAAGTTGGGCTCCTCTGTCACCAACTATGGTGTTATATTTCTGCAAATTGTTTACAATGTACCCATAAACGTTCCACCGACTTGTTCATTTCCTACTGCAATTTTAATAATAATTAATACCTTTGGAAGTTTAGAGATGAAAGCGTGAGCATTAGATTGGCGACAAGCCTCTTCAATTTCCTGTTGTGTAACACCGTCCCGACCATACCTAATATTTTCGAGGATAGTTGTATTGAAAAGTACCGGTTCCTGACTTACAACACCGATTTGCGATCGTAACCATCCCAAGTGCAACTCGCGAATGTCGTGTCCATCAACTGACACCTTTTTAAAAAATAAAATTTTACAATCACGCAAACATTACGGAGCTACACAAACGTTTGATACGTGGCCATTACCATTCCGGATAATGGATCATAAAAACGTTGCAAGAGTTGTAAACATGTGGACTTGCCGCAACCACTGTGGCCCACCAACGCGATAGTTTGTCCGGGTTTTATTTGCAGTGAAAAGTTTTTCAGAATCTGTCATTGTAAATTAAGAAATGACTAAAGACTTATAGAAACATGCTCAATAAACGCAAATCTTCTGAAGGAATTTTTAACCTACTTGAACCTCGGGACGCGAAGGGTAAAAGAAATGAATTCCGGAGAAAGTTATTTGTCCAGTTGCTCTAGCTGAAGGCTTCTTACCAGCCTCCGAATAGCTGTCAATTTCTGGAACTCTGTTATGATTTCAATGTAGAATTATTAAATATGTAGGTAGTATAACATGTTTTACGTTTTTTGAAACTGTGATTAAAACCTGTCTATGACATTGTAAATTACGGCAGCAGCTCCACGACCAACAGCAAATGCCTCAAAATATGACGCAGACTGTCCAACATTGAACGCTCCCATAAGGACACTGAAGAAAATCTTGTGGGAAAGAAACTCATCGTAAAATCCAGAAACAAAAACCAATGAAGTAAATAGCACTGATTAAATGAACTGATGGCATTCTTACAATAAGCAACTTTGCAGCATTGTACTCAGGTTCCTTTCCTTCGCATTCCACATGACGACCATCCAAAATCAATTTCGTACCATACCAAAAGGCTAACGCATAATCGGCATAGATAATGAGCCACATAAGTCCAACTCCAAAGGCTGAAATGGCGCCCCGCTTTCTTCCTGCTTTCTTTGCGTCAGCAAGTCCCACTTCATACCGCTCAATTTCTTTCGCTGCTCCACTGAAAGCCATCACAGTCCTCACGTTCGTAATTGCTTCTTCAGCGACATTTCCAGCTTTTGCATACGATTGTTGTTCAGTAGAAGCTAATTTCGATTGAAATCCTGCTACGATTCCGGTTGCAATTGCCAAAACAGGAGCCGATGACAAAATTACTAGAGTTAGCTTCCAACCATGGTAAAACGCATTTGCCAACGAACATAATGATACAGACATGAAAAATATAGCCAGTACAACTTTCTCTCCTGTTGCTTCACCAACTTTTGTCAAATCCCTGTTTCAAACACATCAAAACTGCTTAAAACAGCAAAAAGAAAAGACGAAAATAAAATTTCTTCTATATGCTAATTATCTTACTCTGTAATTCTGGATACGAAATTCTTGTCTTGGTTTGTATCGTACCATCCTACATTTTGCCTCAACAATGATTCCAGGTACAGTTTTCGAAGTCGATACACCTGTAATTAAACAATAAACCAACAAAAGTAATCTCTCTACGTTCACTATTACTCGTTCCAGCGTTCTTCCTCATTTCTTAATTTACTTACGAGATTTTCCGAAACACTATTAAACGTAGTAACGAAGAAATAGAACATGATCAAGTTTGCAAGTCCAATAATTCCCATGATTATTGTAAGCCGTCCTAGTTCATTCATAAAATTTTCGTATGGATCTACTTCATCATTCCTTGTGAAGTTTCTGAAATGACAAACGCAAAAAACTTTTACTGATTGCTCAACCTTTTATGTCTGCAGTCTGTATGCAGCATAACATCCAAAACATATGAACCGCATCCAAAATAGGGTGTCACTCCACTATGTCAATGCGAATTAAGGACATTTACACAATAATCGTCATGTGATCATGTCAATGATTACCATTACATTAAAGTTTCACGTGCCGCTGTTTAAAGATTTCACACAAGCTCATCGATTTTTCGCTCACGTGAATGAATTCCTGTGATAATCGTCCCCCACATAAAATAAAAGTTTGATCAAGTCTTATCTTTTCAATGGAAATCACATTAAACACGTTAAGTAATACCTTGTGCATTTGCAACATACCAGGCAAACACTTTGGAAAGCATGCCTTATCAATTATCATACACTTGTTATCAAAATGATATATTACGTATGGTAATGGTAAAAGAAATTTCACGTGCTTCATTCAAATTTCTTCGAATTAATTGTAAAATGTAGCACAAAGTACAAAAAAGTGACTTTTTTCATTGCATGATACTCCTGCGATTCTCAATTCATGTACGATTTTGAAAAACAAGTTCATCCATGTCCATGACACATTACATAATAACTAAACAAAAAGACCTAGCCTACGTAACCTCTGCGGTTACATTATATTTATATAATATAAAATGCTTCCGTCATTCGCACTGAAAGTTCCAACTTCCAATCGGTAGGAACTTTAACATGCACATGCAGTGCTAAACATAGTGCCTTTAACAGTATGACATCACCTGTTTTGCTAAATCAATACTGCTTGGTGACAAAGTCACCTTACAGTCTTACAGTGAGACAGTGCCAGAATCAGTCTTATTATTCATGATTTTCACGCGATCAACTACAACTTACTAATGTACGCTAACTTACGAATTTGCTAAAAATGGTGATGTCGTCGTTGTGACTGAGGAACAAAACTCCGGTATAGTTACATTTCCTTCTATCATCGTTTGCGTAATGTCACCAAAAACGTTAATCATCACGGGTAAACATGCACCACCGCCGGCGGCTACAAGGGATCCAAGTGCAAGTAATATCTTGTCTTTTGAAGTTGCATACCGAAACTAAAAAATGCATAACACAACATATTTTGTAATTCATAAACCTTAATAAATAAATAGCTTTCGACTTCACAAGTAATACCAATTGAAAATACGGAACGGGCGGTAGTGCCGGTGCTTTCTCCTTGTCATCTTTATCATCCTTTGATTTTTTGTCCTTTAATCTGGATTTTTAAAACGAGAAACTAAGTGTTAATCAAATTAATCATCCAGCAAAATAATGCTATGAAGCACGATTGTACATTAAACTATTTTGCACTTACTTTTCATCTTTTTCATTTTCAGCTTTCTTTGGATTGTTAATTTCACCTTTCCCTTTACTACCTCCGCCTCCCATGTTGGGGTAAACTGATCACAAATCACAAAACAGCCAAAATGGTACACAACAAAAGAAATAAGACGATCGGCGTGTAGCTATTATAAAAAATATATCCAGAGCAGACAATAATGTTTTAAAACACTTTTCGACGACTGTCTGCAAAGATGAAAATCCTTCTGTCGAAACACTACCGTCGCGGTAGAAGGATTGCGACAGACTGGACCGTTCTCACCCGTTGCTGGAGAATATACGGGGCAACCTACGCAAAGCCAAAGCAAAGCCTTATTACAAAAGTACAATGCAAAATACGTTGCGTTACGTTGCCTGTCTGACTGACTGATAGCGATAGTTTGATCATTGATCAATCACGAGCTCTCTCAACTTCACGTAATGCAAATGTATGGAAAATAATGAAATAAAAGTGCTCTTATCTATTATCTTGATACTATTAATTAACTGATCACAAAGTTTAGTGTTTTGTAAGTAAAAACGGTAATAATCCAAATCCACTGTCCACTGTCATTGTCCCTAAATGCAAATGCACATTGTAATTGTACACAATGAACTCCTGGCGGTACTATCAAAGCAACTGGACAAATGTTGAGATTGAGACACAATTTATTACATGTGGAATTTGAAATTACAAGTGACTTACATATACTTCAAGATCTTCTTGCGACTTATCAGAGGAATTGACCATTACATTCGGACTTTTATAATGTGTATCGATCCTTGCGGAATGTTTATTGATGAAAAACATACGTTTCCTGCAGTTCGCACTGCATTGCATTGCTTACTGACCCAAGACTAGACCCGTTTTCCCAGTTTGTAATTAAGTGCATATGGATTGATACGTTGAATTCTTAAGAATTTTGATCATAAACAAGTTAATATACGGAATTTGCACTGCCGATATGTGTTACGTTCATGTAAAACGTATGAACAAACGTTGGATGAAGAATGAAGAATGAAGATACGCTATGCAATTGAAGTTATCGATTTAGTTTTGCATATGGAGTGAGATGAGAGTCGACAGACAGGCAGGCGGCGGTCGATTAGGATCGGACAACGTTTTTCGCAATGGTGCGAATTGCGAATTCACACTTCACATTTGCGTTCATTCATTGACGGGTGGGTTGTTGAGCACAGCGTGTCTTCTTTGTTGCGCTTGGGAAAAAACGTTGTGGATGACGAACAAAGGATTCATTTATTGGAATTGGAAGTTTGTTCCGCCGCCGGTCCAATGTTGAACACGACACGACGACACGAGAAGACGAGAACTTCATCTTCCAAAAATGCCTTCAAGGTCGTGCCCGTACCGTCGTCGTACCATTTCGTCCGGCTATAGAGTAAGGCAGCTGAACATGGCTAAACATAACATCATTCATAACATAGAGTTATTGACAAACGCATTAGCGAAGTGACTCAAGCGGATTCCAACTATAGTCTATAGCTGATTATAAATATTAATGTTTCTACACGTTATCTTTTTTATTAATACAGTTCAACGAGCAAAACTTAAACCTGGACTTATGGAACAACGAAAAGGGTTTTTGCAAAAGTGAAGATTGTTTACATACGCCCAAGCGGCAAAACCTGTACGTAAAGAGTGAAGGTCATTTCGGCATTCGTTTACTCTACCGATTGATGGAGATGCTAATTTGCAAATTGTTACTGTGTTATAGTTCTGACGGAGCTGAGTCGCGCGTCAGTCATATTGATTTTTCTGGAAACTGGAGCCAACCGGAGACCGGACGTGATCGTCAAAGTGGATTAAATCTTAGTGGACCTTTGAAAAATAGGAAGCATTTGCTTCAGCTGTGACTATCATAAAGTTAAAAGTTACTTGCTTCATACAATGTGCAGTACCAGTAACGTCATGTAACATTCAGCGAAGATATCTTAAAAAATGTATGAAAAGGATCGAAATGAATACAAAATAATGAAGAAGGCTTCAGTAATTCGTGGTTGTCAAAATGGATGAAACAACCTGGTACGTAAAGTTCAGGTGCTACATTCCCAACGTATGTCTGGCTGTCTGGAACACTGGAACCCCGCAGCCGTGAACGTGACCTTCAGATTAATATTAGGTGACCATGTAACCTTTATACAGTGTACACCTCAATTAAATATTTGACAACTCCACGTACAAGACACTTTTTTGTCCTACTAATGAGTAAAGCACATTAGACATGTTGACTCTTGCTTTTTTTTTTATTGTGATGTCATTTATAATTGCTTGAACAGTTCAACTGCTCTTTGATGGTGAGTGTTGAATGAAGCGGTGATTACTTTTATCGGTCCACAAAAAAGTGAAAATGTGAAGGATTAATGTCAAATGATTTACTATATTTTGGAACTTTGGAATTGGGAACTTGAAATCACTAGTCCGTATCTTTAAAAATATACAACTGGACACATTTTGCGTACCAAATACAGGACAAAAGCAAGAAAGTGAAGAGTAATGAGTAAACAAAGAAATACAAATTAAATTATTCTAAATATAACATAAACATCTACTCTCTACACGTCCAAATTAACAAAACAATTGGTTTACTTTACTTACTAAATATTAACATTACCATAAGAAGGATTCATTGACGACGATTAAATGTACATACGTAGACATAAAGTTTGCTTCACTGCAATACGGCTATACATTTTAAAGCGTATACTGCATTAAAATAACGAACTTAAGGCTACAATTGTCAACTTAACTAATTGGGACTAATCTAATCGAGTGAGAACTTCAAGTCATAGACGAAAATTCGACTCCTGTTTTGGGTGAAACGGACTTCTGCACAAACTCCACGCATTCAGTTGAAAGCTATAAAGTTTCAGAGAACAACATTTAAATACTAAAAGCACCGTCATTATTATATTAAGAAAAATTACGGTATGTACATGTTGCTTTTACAAGATTCCATTTCGAGTCACGCAAACCATCTGTACGTTTCCTTATTACGACGAGTTTGTCAAGATGTGTCATGATAATAATAATTATTATTAATCATGATAACCGGCAACCGAGGACTTACGATATTGTTCTGAACGACTTGATCTTTGACACCACCCGCACCCACCAACCGAAACAGTCCTCCTCGCGTGAAATCACTTACGCGTTCTCTTTTGTGTGACATGTCTTGAACAATCAAATTAAATTATCTTATCAAAATAGTATGTATTTCAGACGTATGTATCAAAATGACGACGACGAGACGAGTACAACTTGTACAAAAAGTTTCAGTCTCATGGTCTCATGGTCTCATCTCGTATCTCGGAAGTCTCTCGTCTCGAGGTCTCGACAGCCGACGCCGACACGTACAGAACTGATTTCGCAAGAAAATTCTCTTTTATAGACGGAAGTCGGGGGATTTAGCTCACTGTCAGGAAAATATCGGAATTATTAAATTAATCACAAAAGTTCTAAGCCCGAATTAAAAAGCGTCAACAGGTCAACAGCGTCTTTATAATTTCCATTTTCATTTCACATTCTTCTTTAGGGTGTACAAAGGACTAAAGGACCTGTGTATTCGTTCAAGGAATTCTGAATTTTTGCGATGTTCTGTGGGTTTATTCGTTTACTGGGAAATGACCACAAGAAGAAGGAACTTGTGGTCAGATTCGTCAGATGCTAACAGTGCTTTATTTATTTATCATCTAAAATAAGAATACCATGTAAAATGTAATAGGTACGTACATAACTTCAAATGCGAAATGCGAATGTCCACTCGCCGTAATACGCATATAATGTTACGGATTCGAATAGTATTGTTTTTTTTATTCGTTATCCTACTCCGTTCGTTCATCACAATTTATAAATTAGCTAGGAATAGTAGGATTACTGATAAACACTTGCAATTTTACTGCTTTACTTTGGGCTTTCTGGTCTTCCATTCTCATTTCCATCATTCATCATTCCATCTTCCATGGCACTGTAATGTAATGCTCATTCACGGTGTTCATTCCTGTATTAGCTTCATTTTAAATAGTTCAAATAGTCTGGATTGATTTGCATTCCAAATAATTGCGATAATGGGATATTTATCAACCGTCTCGTCGTGTAAACTGAAACAAAACAAAACAGGATGTTACGTATATTTCAATGTTGTAAGTTCAATATTAGTTTGATTATAAGTGCTACTTTCCTTTCTTTATGCAAATATTATCTTTGAATTTTGAAGATCCTTAGTAGTCTGGAGGTCACGGCAATGGCAATTTATGTTGCTCTTGTCCTCAAATGGGACGGAACAAAACGGCCATTCCATAAGAAGTTTACAGGAATTTATATTGGTAAGACACATCTTTGATTACCAGAAAAAAATGAATTTATATCCTCATCGTCATTAGTTTAGTTAGTCTGCTCGTTCGTAAAAGAGGTCAAGTCTCTCAAACGAACAATGAATAATATAGTGTCCCAAATCCTTTCAATGATGCAGGACTTGCCTTGACGATCCTACGCTTGGGTTTGAGTTTTTTCGCACTTTTGGTTTTCAAATTGGTAAATTAATTATTTGAAGATACACGTACGCATACGTCATAAAAGTCATAATTTAAAGTAATATTCATTATCCTTGAGCGGAAAATGTTTGCAGAAACGTCCCAGACTATGTTACGCATGGTGTTTTTTGGAAGCTCTACTGATTCTCGTCACTTTAACTTGCCTCCTGTCTGAAATCGTGGAATTTGCAAACCCGTTTCCATACATCGAATCCGTACTGTCCTTTGTTGTCCGAATTTTCGGGATGTGGCTTTTGTTCTATTTCGGTCTGGAGACTGCTGCTGAAGAAAAGGACAGAGAATGGGATCAAGGTTTCATGATCATATCGGAAGAAGGACCATCGTTGCCTCTAGAACAACCGGCTACAACCACAACAACTCAGGTCATGGCATTACAATCGACCAACATTTCCACTGGTGATTTCGTCGAAGCGAGTTGTAATCATTACGATGAAGTCAATGAGATTAATGACAAAAGTTCGGAATAACGATCATATTACATTTTTGTAATGTGTTACTCCTTGTTAAATCTGAACGTGACCCACTAGTGCGAATTTATATGACTACCGGTACAACTTTTCTACCACATTACGACTTTGCAAGACCATATCGGCCCATCTAAACGGCTAATTTGCTGCAGGGCAGGGGCACGTTGATACTAATTTTCACATTTTTTGTAAAGATTTTTTTTCATTACTGTCATTCTCATTTACAGGATGTAATCGTTTTTGCGCATACATGAGCTGCACTTGCATGCATATTTCGTTTGCTCTACAAATTTTATGCGGTTTGTCTTTTTACTATAGTATACTTGAACTTTGCAAAAAAATGTTCCAATTTAAATATAATAATAAATGTAAAATGACGTAATATTGCATTTATTTCATAATGTGATTTGTGTTTACAACTTGGTAATATGGCAAATAATGCATTTTTGGCGAAAAGGAGCTTTACAGTAATATTGGAAAGATTAGGAAACAGACAAAGCACGCGACGCGACAAGGGAACCAGAACCAGAAACACTCCTGGCAATTGTATAATGATTGCTACTAATGACTCTTTTGGAGTGCGTATCGAAAATCTCAAGCAAATTGGCAAAATGTCACAAACATATAATTTATACACGTAGTTACAATTTCAATTGGTATTGCATAGTTGTTGAGCAATATTGGATAAAATACAATTAAGCCTCAACAATGTTGAACTTGTCAAAGAGCTCATTATTTTTCCAATGTTCAAGAATCATGTCTGAGGCCAACTGGCCCAAAGCTCGTACCGTGACATCATTTTCACTTGTGTAATTCAGCTGCAGGATTGAAGCGTCGATCACTCTGAGTCGTTTAGTACCAAACACCCTGTGTATGATCAATCAATTATATAAAGGTGTTCAGAACCGTACAAACGTTAAAAACCGGATGTACCATACCATGGTAAAACATTGTTTAATATTTAATTATTACATGATTAATTTATAGTAAACGAACCTTAATTGTGAATCAACGACAGCTCGAGGATCCGAAGTGTCCCTACCCATGGGAGCAGTTCCACAAAACTTGTAAGCTGTAATGGTCTGATGTCTGGCCACACATTCATAGTATGGATCACTTTTGAATTCGTGTTGTTCGCAACCCGGGAGTGGAATTGGCATGAGGCGTCCTCCCACCTCCTCCATAGCTTTGGTACCTTCGACAACTTTGACAGCAAATTTGACACCTTCCACAATGCTGTCAATGTCCCGTTGGTTTTCAAAGTACTTAGGATCAATGATTAAAGGGCTGTATGGGTTTCTATCCCTTAGTTTCACAAATCCATTTCCAGCGGGTCTGGATAGAGTGACCAACTGGAAAAACCCGTCTTGACCTTTTGCTTTTTCAAAGAAGTCAATAACAGATTTTTTGAAGTTGAACGACTTTTCCATATCAATTGAAGTACGACTGTCAATAGAGGCCGAGATGACATAAGTATGCACATTTGGCACATCAACTCGTCCTTCTCTCCTGGCGGAATCTGTAATGATTGCATGTGTGGCTTCTGTTCGACCGCCGGCCTGAAAAAAAGACAAGTCTTTAGTGTAAATGATGATATAGTGAAATGTCTCTGTGCGGTCAAAATGGAGCAAACATAGGTGAAGTTTTCATTTTTTACAAGCTATAGACAATGTTTTGGTTTACCGCTGGTCCATTTCCGGAGAAAAACCACTGTAGCATAGCAGACACAGTTAATTCTCTGTCCCGATTGAAAGATGTGCCAGGGTTGACCAAAAATGGACCAACGAAAGCTCCATATTTGTCTTGTAAACTTCCTCCAACTGGAAGGTCGATTCTGGGTCGAATCTTTAATAGGACATAAAGATTGTATCAGTATAATGGTGCACTAGAAATGTAGAAATGAATGAGAATTGCATCAATCCAACGTACTCCAACTTCTTTCAAATGATCTGCCGGCCCAATTCCGGATAACATTAAAATCTTGGGTGAATGCATTGCACCTGCACTCAAAATGACCTCCTTTGTAGCCTTTGCAGTGAACCGCTTCCCATGTCTTTCATAAGACACACCATAAACCTCATTGTCTTCTTTGAATAACAGTTTGGTCACGTATGCAAATTTTCGTACTGTTAAATTCGGCCTGGTGTTCATAATCTTTTTCAACTGGCCTTTGAATGCGTCAGAACGTCGACCAAACTTCATGTAAAATTCCATAGGTGCAAAACCTACAGTACAAGTAGTACAGTATAATTTGATGATGATCGTGTACCAAAACCTATTATTTAGGTATAGATAATTTTCTAACACTTTACCTTCAGTATTTGGCCCGTAGCCATTCGGATCTCTAACTTTGTATCCCAGCTCTTTTCCAGCACGCAAAAAATTGTGCGTGAAGGGCATCAAGTGCGCTTTTTCTATTCCCATCGAACCGCCGACGCCATGTGTAATACCTTTTTCATAGGGAAATAGGAGGGATCAATGCCAATTTTAAATTATTTAATGGAGTTTTCTGCTGTCTTGAATAAGGATAATAAGGATAAGACAACAGACAACTCACCATCATCAAAGAAACCTCTATAGTCTTCTATTTTACGAAAATACTTAAGAACGTTGTTCATACTCCAACGAGGGTCACCTGTCCGTTCGGCCAACAGGTCAAAACCTTGCACATTTCCACGAATAAATATCAATCCATTAATCGTGCTCGATCCTCCAAGTTGCCTACCGCCAGGCCAATGTGAGACCTAATATGGAAATTGCTTACATGCGTTACATGTTAGTACATCCGCTGTTTACGGAACGTGAAACATGAATGAAAAGCACAGTCAGACAATATTGTTTCATTTCATCTCACATTATTTTTTAGACCCCAAGCTGCATGTTTCTGAGGAACTGTTCGATGAGCCCAGTCCACTGGCTTTTGATTGTTCAAAAGGTAGGCAAAAGTTGGAATGTCGAGAAGTGGACTTGGAAGACCACCGGCTTCCAACACGAGAACTTTGTAATGTGCTGATAACCGGTTAGCTAATTGACATCCGGCCGACCCAGCACCAACTAAATTGCATACCATACGAGATTTCGCTTTCAATTCAAGGTTGATATAACATCGTCTCATAACATTATCTCAGATTGAGATTCAGCAAAGTGTTCACTTTGTAACATAATGAATTTTAAAACCATAATGAGTTAATGAGCATAATGTCGTATCGTCTCACCAATTATGAAATCGAATGTGTCATCTTGTCTTTCATTCGGAAAGTTGAGTCGGTCCACATTTCGGTCCATCACAACAAAATTCAGGAGCAAGGGTTCAAGCAGTTCCATGAAAACGAATAGGGCAGGCCCCAAACGAATAATTTGATCGATTAACAGCATTTCAAATAGATAAATATAAATAAATTATTATTATTAGTTTAATACTAATTCGATGTATATTCTAGTGATATGGTTTTTGAATTTCGTAATTCACTAAATTCACTAGATCTGTGGCACGCGAATCACTGAAATACATTCATTTCATTGAAGTGACACTTGTGGGTTTGACACAAAATTATATGAAACCACAAGGAAACCCGGCTAATGACGCTTTTTCTTTGACGCTAACACTGGCACCGTTTGTTTCACATCACAAAAATCAAGTATCATTAACATTCACAGGGAAAATGAAGACTAGAACATTTAGACATTTATTTAACTCTTTTCCGTTTTATAATATGTTAACCTTAAATAACGAAAATTGAGGTATTGGTTTTTACACAATTTTTAGTTTTATTACAATAAATATTCCACGTGAAAACCCAAAGGTTTTGGTCACTTTAGTTATCCAAGTATCGTTTTTGATTTGATTGATTCCATAATTGGCACTATTGAGTTTTTTATCCTGTTTACGTAAATTCGTACGTTGCATGCAATGAAAATGGTACCGAAATATTCTCTTTCTCTGCTTCTTTGCCCGTTCGTTCTTTCGTCCGAACTTTACACGTTACACCCGACAAATTCATAAACGAGCCCGATGACGTTAAAAAATAGTCTTTAAAATCGTCTAAAATAGGACGCGGGCGCTCTATTATGTAGATGATCAACGTTCGGATTTCATGAGAAAATGTTGAGAAGTTATGATTTTTCCATGATGCAATGTTGAACAAACTCTACCAATTGTTTTTCCTTTTCATCATCTTTTATAACATTTCCAAAAGGGAACAAAATCCCATTTACTTGGTGTTGATACTAGGTTGTTCACAATAGAATATGAGGCGTTTTTCATAACATTTCAAGTACCTTAAGAAAATACGTTTACACGAGCAATACGAGCGACTTGATGTCTTGACTCTTGACTCTGTCCAGAAAAGTACCTTGCTAATCTTGCTTGATGAGCGAATGTGGAATTATTTTCTTAGTGTCAATGCAAATGAAAACATGAAAACATCGTACACGAGCCACTACATTTCATTGGGCCAAAGTTACCAATGTCATTAGCAAAAAATTGCCTTGTTGATCTCACACAGGCCGGCAGGTTTCAGCAATAACAACTAACAACAATCCGTCTACTTATTCATGCAGTGTAGCCAGTTAGTTGTTTTAAACCAAAAATTCATAGGTTCATTGACGTGCTTTAAAATTCATCGTTTACGGTTTACCCGTTTGAACAAAAAACGATAATGGAACATAAAAAAATCGCAAACTGTTAGTGTTTACCAACGCTAAATGAATCCGGAAACGTTTAATTCCATTTTTCATAGTCATATACAAATGAGAATAACCTTTTGAAGGTTTTTTCTGCACGAAAATGTATGAATGGAGAATCTTTACTGAATGCTGACAGTAATTTCGTGCTTTCCTTAGTTTTCAATGGGCAAATTATTAACGTGTCTTAGTTGAGTGAATTACAGCAATTGCAATTGGAGTGCGAGTGTCTAAACTTTCTATAAGACCTATAAGACAGCACAAGTACACTTTGTTTCCTTAAGTCATCATAAGAGCTTCAGCTTCATCATTTATAAAGTCAAGGTCGTTAAGTCGTTATACATGTGTCGACATTCTCTACTTGCGACAACCTTTTGGGTTGTGATTTGTTAATAAAAACAAAACAAAATTTAAGATCATCAGCATTTTTTGGGAAATTAAGACACGGAATTATTTTTTCATTTAGGGATGCAGTTGAAGTGAACTCGTTGCGTGTGAAAAAGTATTTAATCATGCAATTAATTGTACTTAAAGATAATGCAAGACGCTTATAATCATGCTATATTTCCGTCTTAAAAAGTGCAAGGTTAGTCTATTGACTGACACGTTCCATTCTAATTACCCCTTCCAGATTTGCGTGCTTTGAGCTGGACAAAGCTGTAATTATCCCTTCAGGAGAAATACTATTACACAATCGTACTTACGTATATGTATTCCGATTTTTGCAACAGAAATGGATAACTTGTACGGACGATAACGACACCTTTTCGTAATATTCCATTTTGCTAACATTCAATTTTGTTTCTTCCAAGTTTATTAGATCTCTTTCAGGCTTAGGCTTAGGGTTAAGTTAAAATCCACCGTACGTTGTGTTTTTCTCATGGCTGCTTCGCTGCTTGTGCTGTGCTTCTACTCTGATACATATTATCGATTTGCGATTTGAAGCGTTATTACGCTGTTACGCATTAAAACTTTAAAGACTTGAGACATTAACATTAATAGACATTAACAACCCATTAATAATAAGATTGATAAGAATAAATATATTAATAATTATTATTCCATCTTTTTCGTGAAATATAATCCTCAAAATGATTTAACTCTTTTTAGCTTCTTTCCCTTTCGTTTCAATACGTTAGAGCTTAACTCTAACTGGATGTTGAATTCGTCTACAATGAAATACGAAAGAAGTAAACTCATAAAAGTAATCATCATCAAATTCTTCAGTTTAATTTCATATTTTGTGGCCCTGTTTAACTACTAGCAAGTTAACTTTTTATGGTTCTGCATTGAGTACTTCTGGAATACAAACCTGACTATTTTTCCCAAGGAATGAGAAACCTCAAAAGACTACCAGTCGCAGTCAACCGTCTACCAGTCTAGCCTTAATCAAAGTGTTGACTGTTGAAATTGACATGTGTCGATGATTAATGGATAAAAATACAGTACATATTCCTTAAATCTAGATTTTATTGTACACGATTTTACTACTTCTCACTCCGTGTCGCCGTCGTCGAAAAATCGTGTCGCCAAATCATAAAAATTCCAGGTAACGACTTGAGACGATTTGGCAACACGGTTTTTTTTATTTGTTTGGCTTGTTGTATACTCTTTAGTAAAATCGTGCTTAAAAGAATTTTTTATTAAAACATTTTAGATGCTACAGCTACAGCTAACGATTAAAAGAATTGTGTTTCCGATTCTGTGCATTCATTTTCTAATTTCCATTTTTTAAATGTTTTTAAGGCCTGGATTCATATTAGCTAAAAATGCTTTGTGAATGTAGTTAATACAAATACACACATATAGAGTGCCATAGGGTGCCATAGTGCGTGCGTGTGTGTGTGAATGAATAAAAATTGCACATTTGGACAGCCAAGCGTTACGTCATCTCATGATACAGTTTCGTGTTTGCATAAATATTAATAGCATTTCTTTGGAGCTCAGTTAACATTACAAACATACACAAAAGGATTGTGTTTTTCTTCACAACCAAAGCGCAGTGCTGTATGTATCATTTCTCATTTCATATATAACTCAGTCACCGGATGTTGTTCGTAAGAAGGCAAGGTTCTGAAGAAGGAAAACTGTCTCGTGGTGGATCCTACGTCAATTACTAGATTACTACGCTTTTTATCAAACGCTTCTTTATCTTTATGGAGCTTTTTAAAACTCGTTTTTGAGTGTCTTATCCTCATTTGCTAAATTTTTAACTGTATAAAATCTTCAACTTTGTACATTCTGAACTTTTTCAAATCAACATCATGGCGTATAGTAGAAAAAGTTATATATGGTTTTCTGCATTGGTGCGCATCGCAGCTTTCCTCATTGCTGTAAGAATACAAGAATGCAACCTCCACCCGAACTTCACTACAATTTGAAATTCACATTCATTCATATTCACATTGAACACTTGAAATAATTCATTGTTTATAATTTAATGTGATTGAATAATGATTTCAGGTGAGTGCTATTCTAGTGATGGTTGTTTCAGCATGGAAAATCGCAGTCACTTTAAAAACGATGTCGGAAAAAGATGACATGAACTCAATCATTCCTGGTGGTCACGAAATTTCAGATCCTGGTTACTCGGATTCTACTGGAACAACCACTACAGATTCTAGTGCTTCTGGCATTACAGAAGGATCCGAATTTGACACACCTGACACCGAAAAACCTGGATATTTCCCTGGAATGTCTGAAAACACCAGTAAACCTGGATATTCCACATACCAAATCATTCTTCTGTCATGTCTTGCAGTTGCCATTTTTGCTGGTTTCATCCAACTAGTTTCATCTCTCAGCGTCGTTTGCACATGTTACAAAGTACGTACAACATAGTGCTACTTCAATATTAATAGTTATAGTTAACCAATTTCCCATACCCGAGTTACCTGATAACAATGACACGTATTACGTAAAACGTAAAATAACACGATGCTAATGCTAATCATCACATCACATCACAGTCTCAATTCTCAATTTCAGGCAATTTCGCGTCCCGTCAAACTGTGGCTCATTACAAACAGTTTCATTCTGTTGATCTTAATCTTGTGTGCTTTTCTTCCCTTGGCTTATCACAAAGAGAAAGATGGATCCAAATCCGGTGCTGAATTTATTGAAGGGATTCAATCCGAATATCAAGCTCTTGTGAAAGAAGAATTAAAATGGGAACAATGGAATGAAATCATAGGCAAAACATATACTTTTGTAGTTCTCTTCAATGATGCATTGTTACTTGTTTTCATGGTTCTTGTTGGAATTTGTCTCAAATGTGGGGACTACCAATATGAAGCCGTTGCTTAAAAATCTTTTTGCCTTATTATAGTAACGATTATACGTTATCAACTATAACAGTTGTGTCCTCTGGAGTTTTCTGGAGTTGCTGTTATTGCCTGTTAATTAATTCATTTATGGACTTATCTTATGGATTCTGTTGATGTCACTTTGTTTTTCACGAAAATAAAATAGTTACTAAAAACGTTATCAGAACATCAGAAGCAGCGATAGCGACAACGACTAACGACAACAAAGTTTTATTGCTTCAATGCGCAGCAGTTGCACTCCGCGCACGGTTCTACGGTTTAGCAAGTTTAGCTTCATATTTTGGGTTACATGTTGGATCTAAAAATAACATGGAACGGAATGGAAGCCAGACAGCCAGGCCAGAGCATAGAGTAGGCAGACAGCAGCGGCAGAGCAGCAGAGTAGAAGCCAAAAAGCCACACGAAATAAGTTTGGATTTAGAATATATTTAGATAATTTGAATTGAAGCAGTTTCATGTTTCATTGTGTTGGTAGTCGGTGAAAGCATTTCAATCAGTTGTGTCTACTTTACAGAAAAGGAAAAAGGTACTAAAAATAAAAATTTGGTTTTTGTTTTCAAATGTCGTTAGTCGTAATCTTTTATTCGGTCTATTAAAGTGGTAGTTGGACATTTTATTTTGTGCATTAATATTGTATGATTTCTGTTTTGAATTGACCAGCAATTCGTCAACGATAGAGGGAAAGTTGAGTTACTGAATGTCTTACTGACGGACAAGGAGAGATCAGTAAACCTAAGGTATAACCGTATAACATAGAACATCATGTTTTCCGACACTGGGGAACGAATCGGAAACTCTTCGTCGAATTTGTATACATTGAAGTGGACGAATTATCAAAGTCATTTGAAAAATGGATTCAACGAACTTTTGGAAGACGATGAAATGACTGACGTGACCTTAGCATGTGACGGAGAGTTTATCAAAGCCCACAAACTCTTGTTGAGTGTTTGTAGTCCATATTTTAAGCGTTTGTTTAAGGTAACGTGATAATGTTAAGAGTCGATTTTGTAGGCTGTATTATATTATCTTGTATTGTTGTATTATACTCGAGTTTGAATAAGAAATTAATTTAATTTTAATTTTAATAATAAATAATAGGTA
>JABASF010000435.1:0-42463 GCA_019776145.1 Harlomillsia oculata | reverse complement strand
TGCGAGGACAAGACAGAAACGAGATTCGGAAGACGATGGGGTTGATGGGGACGATGTTCCTGAGGTTGACCTGTTTCAACTACAGGTCAACACTTTGCGTCGATATAAAAAGCATTTCAAAATTTCCAGCAGACCTGGTCTTAACAAGGCTCAGTTAGCTGACGTAAGTATTTGTTCAATATGGAAAATAGACGATATCTTGTCATTTGCATTACATTAATCAGTATTTCATTTTTTTCTAAGTTTTCTTTTTTATAAACCTTTTTAGATTCTGACGAGACATTTTCGTACAATTCCAGTCGTTGAGAAGGAGGTGGTGACGTATTTCATCTATATGGTGAAATCTGAGCGAAACAAGCTGGACCAAACCAAACCTGACGAAAACAGAGAATTTGATCGTTATTAACCATCAAAAACGTTCAAAAGAAAAACCGCATGTTTTGAGATTGTTAATTATGAGTTTTTCCATTTGCAGAAGCACATAAACATTTTCAAGATAATAAAGTTGATCAAAGATTACATGGAAAATAATCAGTTTTGTTTTTCATTCAAATCCAAGATTTATTTATTCTGTTAATTCAAATAAACAACAAACACTATTATTCATGATTTTATTGAATGTGAGCTTGTATCAAACCAAATTTCTTTTGTGACGAGATTTCATAGACTGAACTGCAGACGTTAAAATACATGCATTGTAGCAATAACAACAATTAGATTTTGTAACAATAATAAATAATGTAGTGTATAGGATGATTGACGAGATGTTCAAATGACAAGCTATTATTTTTAAAGTGTTGGAAGAGACTCTTTAGCGCAGCGACCGACTGAACGAACAAGTTTGAAGAAACCAGTATCCTTAGGTTTTTCAAGTCCACGCATTAGACGATTTTTCATGACAGCTACGAATTCTCGATTGCTCAAATGACCGTCCTCTACAGTTCAAAACGAATTCATGAAAACATAATAAATATGCGAGTTTGAAAACATACAAGTTTGTATTCGGACTTCAGGCACCCCAGAGCCCAGACTTACGATTTTCATCAAACAAAGTAAACACGACATCAATAATGTGATCCGAGAGATCAACATGAGCTACCGTCTTTGCAACGTGTTTCAGTGTCACTAAGAATGATGATAACAAGTTACAAGTTTGTTTATGCATCCTTATGTGACTGTTTATATTTATGTAATAGTTTAGGACAGTGACAATTGTTTGGATTCCTTACTTTGATCAATAGCAGCTCCTGCAATATGATAAAAAGTCAACGCGGTGTCCACATCATTAATGTTACTGAGAAGATGGAAGAATTGCAAGTAATCATCTAAAGAAACTCCAGCGGCATACTCTGCGTCCTTACACCTAATAACATAAAAACATGATTGATAATTATATTTGTAACGTGGAGTGAATGAATTGCATTTTATATGAAACATTACGACTTTACACTCACTTCTTTTTCACTCGTTTTAACATACGAGCCTTGCGTTTGGGTGGGTAGCCTGCATAAGCTAATAGAAGTTCTGCAAAGTCAGCTTCACTGATTTTCCCACGGTCGTCCGGTTCCTTTCGTCTGAATTCTAAATTCAGTATTTCTGTTTGCAATTGTTGTTGAAATTCCAAGAATTTCTCAATAGTCAATTTCTCTCTTCTTGTGGTTCCAAAGAAGAATGAATTTAGTGCCGAGTTCATTTCCTTTAACAACGACAAGAACCATGAAAATATTCGTTTGCAATTAATAAAGGTACACTCTTATCTTAAGTTCGGTAAACGGATAGGTAGGAAGAGAACACGTACTCGTAGACTATTTCCGGACACAGAGTGCTCCCGATGACGAGCTCCGATACTTGTACGTTGGCGAATGAGAGCAGTGACTCTCTCAAACTCTTCCACATCCACGTCTCCATCCCCGTTCAAATCGAACATTCTGAATGCGATTTCAAAGTGTCGACGTGATGCTATAAAAAAAAATTTCAAAGCAATCAGGAGTGATTAGTTAAGTCAGACATTATATCTTTGTGAAAGATGTATTTTGAAAGGTGTAATCGAATAGGAAAACAGTTTGAGAAACTCACTGGAAAGAACCGTGAGAAGGAATACGTAATCAGAAAATGAAATGAGACCAGCAGAGCCCAGTTTGTAGAAGATACTGTCTGAATCGAGGGCTAATTCCAAGCGTCCTGCCAACTATATCAGAGCCAAGAAAAGATGTCACAGAAGGAATGTGTGGTGACATGTCAATCTGGTCACTTGGGACAGTCGGTCCCTGGCCAGTCGAACATGCTTCATGCAAATTGATGCAAGCTTCAATACAGCATTCAAGCCGAGACTCAATCACAGGCAAATGTACATATATGTTTCACAAATAATGATTCTCAAACAATCATACGTAGCAAAGTGCAAAACACATGCAAGCAACAGGAAAGACAATCGAACATTGTAAGTTAATGTTATTAATTATTATTGTCCTGGGCTAGATTTAAGTCATCATTCTATATACCAGTTATGCACATTAGAACGGTTAAGTCATATAATGTCACATGCAGTAGTGCATAATTCACGAATTCACATTGTCCAAAGAAAAAAATGACGGGCATGAAAGTGAAAGTGATGTAAACGACTTTTTGGTATTGAAAATCAAAAATGTTGAAGAATGCTTTCTGCTGTGCATTTTGCTTGCATCACAGTGCAAAAACTGTGGAGAAAGTTACAATTTAAGAATAGAGGAAATAATATATAGATCACAGAAAAATAAGTGCGTGAGATGATAGAATTTAGAATTCAGACAAGATTACCTCCCCATAGGTCTGAGAGGCAGAGTGGGACGGAAGAGAGGCAAGAATGGCACAAAGTTTCGGTATTTTAATTTTACACAGACACAATCAGAGAAGAAGAGATAGATACATAGATAGATAGATAAATAGATAGAGATTGAAATAGAAACAAACAAAGAGAAAGAGAAAAAAAACACAATCATTTCTTGTTCGACTCGTCTTGTAGTAAATTTACAAAAAGCAAAACATCAAAAAATGTCATGGGTAGTCCAGGGATTTATTACGTCACCCTACGTTTTCTTTCATTATTACAATTATACTTCAATAATAAAGTTAGCACATTGAGACACATTTAGTGTTATAGTATAAAGAACTCAACATTGAAACAACTGACGTAAATTACAGGTTTCTTCACTATATACAAAATTATTGACAGAATCCAAATAATCATGGACTTACTTTAGGATCATAGCGCTTGAATTGATCCAACCCCAATCCTACAATCATAAGAAAAAGTAAATCATTACATGTTCAGTCATACGTCGTATTCGCAGATGTTTCGTACATGCGTTAATCACATGTGTACTATACAAATGCAAAATAAAACTGACCATCTGGTTGCTTAATTCCAGGGGTGATGGACCGAAGGAAGTCGTCAGGAGTCATAAAAACCTCATTGTCCCCATTAAGTAATACGACTTGCAGGGTGGCAAAATAACGGAATGTTTTGTCTGGAGTGGAATATTGACGAATTCGATTCTCATATTCAATTATCTTAAGTCAAATGGCAAAAATAACAGAATCAATTCAATGACCTAATGAGAATGAATCGAATTAGAATTTTAATACAAATGTTCAAATTATTATGTTTTTACTTTTCTATCTCGAAAACCAACTTTTGACGACTTTTTCTTCACAGGTTCCAATTCATCCTCGGTCACATCGAGATCAACATTATTATTAGGAAGCATTTGCTCAACTTCTTTTTTATCTCTTTTCTTAATGTCTGCTGCATCTACTTTAGGAGAAAGATCCTTCATGACTTGATCAAGATCTACCCCAAAAAATCCAAATATCCTACAAAACCAAAAACAAACTTTTTAAATTTCCTTCACCCTTGAATCATTCTGAATTATCAAGCTAATATAATAGCTAATAATAAACTAAAATTGAAACTTACATTTTCCAATCCATGATGGCCCACACAAAGGCACTTGTAAGAATCAGTGGATAAATGACCCCTAAAGCCGTGGTTCGAGGAGGATCTCGATGTCCAAAGTCACTGTAACCTTTTCCTCCAAAATTCCGAAATGGCACAAAAATGAATTTTCCCGTTTCCCGATACTTTCGTTTTGAATCGTGATTCTTTCTCTCACGTAGTTTGATCACCGGTCCCAAATGTGAATGAAACGAGGATGCCACCACAATTGTCTGTTGAGGCACACGGGTCAATATTTGACACGAGGGTGACCGTGAGGTCAACAACGTCATCTTCGCCACTCTCGATAGAGCCATGGCCTTAGACCTTCAATAGCACCTAATATGTAATACGTATTACAAAATCAAGCAATTAGTAAAAAAAAAATCATGTAAAATCTAATTTGCACTAAGGAATATAAACAATACATTTTAAAATAATCCTGTTCAAATATATTGCAAATTCAAAAGACGACAATGAAGACAATCAATCCAGTGACCTAATTCAGGGCATTACTAATACTATCCTCTTTAGAAAAACCAAAAAAAAACTCTACAAAATAAACAATAACGATACCTTTAGACTTTTCGTCACAGCTGATTTTTGATAAGCAAATCACGTTCGAGAACACCTAATGAGCTCAGTACACTAATGGAAACTGCAATTAAAATTCGATTAAGTCAAGATGACACATGGAAATTGTCTCCAGAAAAAAATGTATTCATTGTATCCTGTTTCTCATTTAAAACTCAGTTTTGCGTTTTATCAATCAATCTTAAAGAAAATGAAAAATTGGTCTAAAAAATTAATAAATGAACGACTTTGTTTTTAGAATAAATTGTCAATATCCAGAGCACTTTTTTGATCACACGTTACACTCGGGTATTAAGAAATTCGGGTGGTTCGGGTACTTTGCTCTTCACATATAAGTCTTGGCATTGGCACACCAAAAACCAAAATGCGGAGATGTGCAAAGAAACTTTACTTTTTCGAGTTTTGGCGCAGATGCAGCAAAAAAATAAGAAGAAAACCGTTCCACAAAATGCATGATTTCTAAAATTCATGAATTTTTATGCAAGTAATCCAGAAAAAGATGAATGAAATGATATTTATCCGAACAAGAAACATAATTATGAATTTTAGGACACATTTTTTTATTCCGACAAGAAAAAGTTTTTGTAAATAAAGTTTATAACACATACAATATTTGAACATTGAATTCTTATGGCACACTGAAGTAACACTGGACACCACATTTTTGAGGCCATAAACAAAGACTTTTTTTCGCATCAATTTTTATATCTTATTAAATAATTGTTTAAACTACGTTAATTACAGTATAAATTTTTAAAAAGTCTATCATTGAACTTCAACATGGAAACTTTGATATACACGCTCAAGCAAACGAGGTTTCCTAAATGTCAAAATGTGAATTTGTCATTACGAAGAAACCATGCAAAAAACTCATAACAGGTATATTTAAGCGTTTGATAACTTATAATTAGTAAATTATATAATACGACAATAAGTTAACTTAAATGTTATATCATTTGTTGATACCCGTGTCTCCGACATTGACGATTTCACTACCGCACTACAAAACTTAAGGGTAAATTTTGTAACGTTTCCTATTTTCCTCCTACGACGTATATTGTATCGTAATTAAATTTTAGTACATTTATGTAAACCACAGTTTCAAAAGACAAGAAAACAAAAAAAAACAAAAACTTTGTTTACAAATTATTAAAATGACAGTGCTTATAATTCATCACCCAAAAAACATCACCATAAATTTGTAGTAATTAGTAATTATCAATTGTTTTACACTTTCCAGACAATAATAATGACTTTTTAAAATATTTTTTTTGGGGTTGAGCACTGCCACCTCATTTTTTTTATAAATTCGCCGAAAAAAAACTAGAAATTTAATAATTCATTATATGTCCAATACACAATTTGTCTAATAGGTCTTAATGGCTATGGCACAATTATATTGATCTAGTCAAACAAGGTAACATATTCTCATCATATCATCATTTCTCTCGTTTTCCTTCTCTCCTTATAATTAATTATAATTGTATCATAAAATTTGAAACTAGTTTGAAACTCAGGTCTTCAATTCACTAGGAACATATTTAGTTTTTTTTGCAGTCATTTCGACATACCCGTAGTCGTGTCAGTTTTTGATTGAGGAAAAGACCCAAAAGGTACAATTTCCTCTACCCGTATTCGTGAATTTTGCCTTAAATTCTAGATTCCTTAATCTACAACTCACACTAAACCACACTTACATCTCATGTATAAAGGAATTAGTACAAAGTTGTGTATTTGTATTATTAGTATTGTTATTATAAATTACGAAAAAATAGTACATTAATTATGAAAAAGATTAGCTTCCGTTTTTTTCATATATTTAAAGAGGTGTGTTATACCTTTATAGTGTTTCATTTCATCGCCAGTCTATTTGAAAAGTCAGTAGGGAAAGTTACTTATTTTGTTTGTAAAAACATTTTTTAATTTTAAATTTCAATATTATAAATATATTAAAATTTGTCTTTTTCGAGGCCTCTACTGCACTTTGTCAGTCTCTTGTGAGCATAAAAGATTTTCAATACATGTAAACGACAGAATGAATGAAAGAGAAGGCAAAAAATCATTTTCTCAGCGTATATATAACAATCAGTACTTTTTCTCTCAAAGTTTCCTTTTTTAGAAAGGAACCAATAAGGAAATAAAGATAAAAAATATGCATAGTTGTAAGTGTATTTCATAAATGTTGAGCTTCACTGGATCCATGACAGGAGAGTGACAGGATGGCCGATGTTGACAAGTAACAAGTCTGAATAGTTTTGACATTTTCCAATATTCCAATAAAAAAAATTGTAGACGACTCAATCAACAATGGCCATCGAGCCACGCTTCCCTTTCTGGACACGCTCACACGAACGCAAACAATAGTCAAATCACAAGACGGAAACGAAACACCTTGAAGGGGACAGATCCCTTAAGGAATCACACAAAGTTCACCGCTATTTCATTTTTTCCATGTCACCGGGAACTCCTTTTAGAATAAAGTTTCAGTTTCTCAGATTTGTTCCTGCTTCACCGGGCTACTTACAAGGTACAGTTAAAATGTATGTAACGACAATTCAAAAGTCTGACCGTTTCATTTTTTTCAACGTGCACACTTTTTATGAAGTCGCCACAAACGAACATTTTACATGTTACATAATCTCGCATTTTTTCATGATGTTCTTTTGTTTGCCGGTATACAAAAGGAAAAGCAAAATATATTTGAATTTGCATATCTATTGATGCATTCTCCATTTCAAGCTACAACTGAAAGATATTGTATTCAAGTTCGAATGAGATTTATAGTATAACTATATAAAGTATTTGTAAGAACTATGAAATTTCTTTCATAAAAGTAAAAATTGCTACCCGTATTCGTAATCTACACTCAATGTCTACATAAAGATTGTTAGTATCGTTAGAATAAATATGATAAGTGATAAAGTTGGTGATAAACCTATAGTACCCGTGTCACCGTTCACAGTTCCACAAATGATGCTTTTTACGTCACCAGCACTTAATAATTGGTAATCCTATATTAATTTAATTAATCCGAAGCCTTAAGAGTTACTTTCATTTTCATTACAAAATGTCGGTAGGAACGATAGTTGCTCTGATGAGGTACTTTATGAGAGGTTCCTATAGCTTTTTTATACCCGTATTTCTGTTTCGTCACACGATCACTTGGTCACACGTTTCGTGACCTCTGGAATGAGCTCTGACTCTTTTCATGTCACTCATATCATCACTATTTCTACAAATATTATAATAAACTCAAATTCTTGAGCAGGCAAACGTGACTTCACCGGTAAAGTTTGATGCAACTGCTTTGTAATATACTAGGAAACTTTTTCATTTGAGTACTATGAAAGCTACTAAAAAAAGCAGTGTTTTTTTACGTTCTTGGTCTCCAATGATGCTTATTCTCCCGGTGGACTCCGGCAACGGAATGTGACACTCTCTCCCACGTCTCCCGAGACTCAAATGGACTCACTCACCCTAAAGAAGGGGACGATTCTTCGGCTGACTCATGCTTCATTCGCCCCGATCGGGATTGGTTGAGTACATCGCCACGCTCTTCGTCGCTGCTCCAAAATTCCGATGAGGTCATAGAGTGGAATGGACCTCCGACTCGTCCAGGTGGACTTGGAGATGAACCACTGACACTGGATGATCCTGATCCGGAGAATGGACGCCGTGGACGACTCCCTTCTCTGCCCATGGACAAATCCTCTGGATGTGTCTGTTCTGGTCCCACAACACTTATGTAACCCATCGGTGGACTCGCAGGGGAAACTCGTAATATGCGACGTGTCTCTCGTGATTTGCGTTCCCGTTTGAGACCAGTTTGTGGGGACAAATCCTGGGGTGACAAGGCCTTGATGCTTCCAGCGTCCTTGCTGCACTTGTGATGAACGAGATGATGACGACGACGGAATCGTCCTGCACACTCCGAACATGAATATGGTTTTTCACCTTTGTGAATGAGCATGTGCGCCTTCAGTTGATTGGAGTCCGAAAAGCGGGAGGAGCACAAGTCACAGGCATATGGTCGTTCACCGGTATGAACCCTTAGGTGACGTCTCAAGTTGGCCACTTGAACAAATTGTCGGTCACAATGTGAGCATTGATAAGGTTTCTCACCTGTGTGCAAGCGCATGTGAGTCTTCAAATGATGGTCCCGAGTAAATTTCTTCTGGCAAATGTTACACTCGAACGGTTTCTCCCCTGTGTGAGTCCGCTCATGATTCTGCAGCACGTGCTTGTATCCAAAACTTCGTTGACATATTGGACATAGAAATACTTTGTCACGAGGACCGCCCGGTGTCCCGCCCGAGACGCTACCATTGGAACCGTTACTACAATTGCTGTTGTTATTATTATTCGGAATGTTTGTCAATTCACCAGAAGAAGGACTCACTTCACCGCTGCTCCTGCGCTCTTTCCCTTTCCGTGCTTTCGTTTCCTTCACGATCTTGTCTAGCATCACTTCCTTGATTGCTGTTCTCGACGGATCAAGAATTTGCGTTTCATCAACCAATCTTGCCTTATGCTTCAACCCTCCTGATTTCTTGCCTTTGTGAGTCCACGACGCTTCCCGCTTACTTTTGGAATTAGCTTTCACCGGAGCTGGAGCTTCTTCTGCTGTTTTCGCTTTTTGCTCATTCACCCAAGACAAGATATCGAGGCCAGCCGTAGGTAGAGCAGCCACCGGAGTGACGGCTCCAGGACTTGATCCATGATGATAAAGAGCACTTCCAGGTACACCTAACGGGAGACCAATCGGAAGCTGAAATCTTGCTGCAGGGTTGGATGCCGCTGCTAAACTAGCCGCCGCCAAGAGATGATGAGCAGAAAAGATATTTGGCGGATCTCCGCCAAACAGCGCCGTTGGCGAGAGGAGCGACAGACCAGCAAATTGTGGAGACGACATTCCATGACTTGTGACCAAGTGTCCCAAAGCTGTTCTCTCGGCCATTAGTTTGTCTGCAGTCAAAAGCACACCTGAAGAGGAAAGCGTTCCCCTGCCGTCCACATCCCGCAGCTCCTTCATCCCTTCACCGACGAACCCGAGTGAAGAATAATAATTCCCTATGTCAAAAACCAAACCAACACGAAACAATAAGAAACTTCTGTCATAGTTCAGATGTTTTCATTTATGCTATTAGCTATTACTATTCCATACTATTCTCCATTCTCATTCATACATAATTAGCATACACCTCATTATATAAAACTCCATTCTCCTCATAGCAGCCGCAATCTACTACTTTGCGTCTTGTCAATGCAGGTGCAGTGTGAAAGATGAAATTGGTAATCAGTTTACGTCTTTTCTCCTAACCCTAAATACTTGATGAAGACTACGTAGGAGAAAGGATGAGAAAAACAACAGAGAAGCCATTACAGTACATTAAGGATGATTTGTCATTCCGTCGGCGAACGCGTGTTAGCCCAACCAAACGCTAATGGCTGGGATGGAAGGGGCAACGCGAGACAAAGAGGAAGGGGAAATCCAAGAAAGATAAGGTGCATACTATGTATATACATGAAAAAAAGAGTGCAATCGTCGTTCTTGTTTGTGTGTATTGTATATATAGTGAAGGAACTCGTTGTCCAGGTCCAGGAGAATCGGAAAATCCTGCTGGAAAGGGAAGGAGGGACAGGCAGTGGTTGTTGGGGTAGGCCGTTGAAGAGAAGAGAGATGATCAAGCAACCTTTGGTCGCAAACAACATCGGATCTTCTCTTCAGCATCCCTTTTTCCAGTCCTCGCACTCATCTCCTTTTCTTTGATCCGCTCCTGGAGCTAAAGGACTCTTTTCGCCTTCCTTCCCTTGTGTAGTATCCACTTCACCACTTTTTGATACTACTTACATGTATACGTATTACACAAGACCTTCACCTCAAGACGGTTCCTCTATTAAAACATTCAGGGCACAAAGATCACTAAACAAAACACTTTGTCGTTTTCAAAATCTTTCCATGAAAGAAATTTCCAAAATGGAATCTATCCGTTCCTTCGTCCGATCCCAATTCATAGTTTTGACTATCGACAAGAATGCACCAATTTAAGACGTTATTACATTACACACAAGCAAATTAACGACAGCATACAGCACTATAGGAAAAACTAGTATGCATAAAAATGCATTGATTACGTTTCCTAATTCAAACGATTAGCGACAGTGCTCCAAGATTTGTAACTTTTGTGGAAACGTGACACACAAAGCGAAGTGTTGTTGGAATACGCACAAAATCCTAAAGCTCGTTTGAAGATCAAAACACATGAGAAAATGGACAGTGACGGTGTCATTGTCAACAAGGACTAATGAACGACAATTATACCACACTTTCAAACGAATGACATGAACATTAGCACTAAATGTACTTAAATGGCACTAACTTTGAGACACCGAGTTGAATTATGAGGCGTAGGTTATGTACTGGTATTTTTGAAAAATGAAGGTATTAGTGAAGGAACTTACCGGGTAGCCTCGGATGGAAATGCAGTTTTTGGAGACTACGAAGCCAAATTGGCCACGTGGACACCCACGAGCGGAGGGACAAGAAGGAACGAACAGGACGCCAGGACACGAGAGGACAAGGAATCACAAGAAGAGGAAGAGTTGAGGACAACAATGTGAAGAAAGTGAAATGTCTGAGAAAAATATGTGCATAAAATATTGAAACTAGGATGCGAGAAAGACGAGGAGCTGAGAAAGGAAAGGACCGGCTCGTTGCGTGGTCCACGGGTCTCTGGAAGACGGAAGACTGGAACTACTACAAAGCAAACTACCTTCCCCTTCGTACATACTAAAAGGCGAAGCACCAAAAAAAGAAGCTGTTCTATTCCTTCCTGGACCATGGACCATCATTGCATCGAGAAAATCCCTTCTCCACCCAAAAATGCATGCAATCTGCTTCTGTAGGATTTTTCCAACCCTAGAGAGAGAGAGAGAGAGAGTGAATCTAACGTCTACACATAACATCCCGGAATCCCGCATCTTCTTCACCCCATTCTCCATGAGAGACGCTGGAAGCTGGAACGACCCTTTTTCCACTCTAACGTGTATGGCACTTTTCCCAAAAAATGGGCTTTCCGAGATTCTGTTCTGAGTCTGCTTCTCTCACATCCACCCTTCCTTCCCTGCCCGGCTTTACCCGACGAGGGTGATGTCACTGCATTCATCGATCCTCCACATCTCCTCCATCAATAACAACTCTCTCTGTCTCTCACGTCTTCCTTCGATGTCCTATGGTCACCTCAATGTTTTCTCTTCAGTTGTTGTCTTTTATTCCTCCTTTCCAAACTTATATCGTTTCTATTCCAGTACTTCAATTCCACCACCGACTTATAAGACCCGTGTCCAGCGTCCACGTCCTACCACGACCATTTTCTTCCTCTCTCACCCTTCCTTCATCATCCCCACATCTTCACGCTTCCCGGGCGGCTTCCCCGTACACACCGAAATCCAATGCACTTTACACCACGAGCCACCAGCCTTACATCAATTTACTTCATATCATTTATTCTCACCAGACCAAAATAGCAAAAGGATCCTGACAAACTCTCTTTCTTCTCATTGTCTACTATGCGGATGAGGACGGACGCCTAAAAACCCTAACTCTCGTGACCAACACAAAATTCAACTCATGCATTTACAGAGATAAGGGAATAAAAGGAAGTGCACACAGGTCTGACCTTGCTGCTCGAACACACAAGGGCCCTCATGCTCATCCTCATTTCGATTTTGTTGGTCAAGGGCATGGACATCCGTCTCGCGTAAAAACAACGTCGTAAAACATAGTATCAGAGTATCACACAACCTCAACAAGTGAACTGGACCGAAATGAATGCATCTTCCTTACTCAGCCAGTTTGTCTGTCCGAAAATGTTACTTATACATAAGCCAAGCATTATTCCTACGTACAATACAAAGTGTTGTTTATAGTGTAGCCGTAGCCCTTTGCTTCACAATTGAGCACTTCGGACTACGTCCTCCTCTCCAATGCAAATACTCAAATAAAAGATTACTTTATAGTAATAGGACGTTCCCCGGTTTTCCTTTAGGGGTTTTCAGTGGTTATACCAAATGGACGCATGATCACAACATGGAATTATGTCAATTGAGATAAGGAAGGAGTAAAAGTACTAGTTTTGAAAGTCATATTAGCTTTTAGCTAGCTAAAGCAACCACAAAGCAAGAGAGCGACGACGGGAAGGGAAATAAGAAAAGAAGTGAGAAGAGCAATTTGGATAACTCTTAATAATGCAAACACAAATGACCCTTCCCAACTGATATTTTGCCTTGAGGATTTGTCACTGTGTCAAGAAGGGTGTTTGGGTTACGTTAGGATACGATTGCTCACGGTCATCTCCAGAACATGATGTATCAACCAACACAGAGTCGGACACATAGAAAATGATGTGACAATAATATATACGACGTGATGACTAAAAAGGACTCATTCGCTTGTTTCCCAAGTGGACTGAGCATAAAGGATCCGTCACACTACAGGCGAAACTTATGACTTGGTCCTCAAAGGGAGAGAAGGCCGTTTCCGAAAACTATGAGACTACTGAATGATCATTGCATTATTTTCGTCTGAACTCGTGTATCAAAAAAGCTCCTGTCCACACATTAAGTCCCCTCTCTCACTCACAAGCCCAGGAGCCCTTTTACCCCATTAAAGCCGAGAGTACACCCGTTCGCGTCATGAAGTAAGAATTTTTGTGGCAAAAAGCACGGAAAAAGGGAAGGACAAAAGATTCAGCTTGAGCAATAATACTAGAACTGCCCGTTTTTCTCCTCTTTTATGGAAATGAGGAAGCGGAAGAACCAGGAGCAAAAAAAACTGACCCTCAATTCTCTCGACAGTCAAAGGGGGACTCAAAGGGGCATTTAGGCATGACACATTGCATTGCAACTACTCTCGCCTGTTCCATTGGACATAAACGACCACCGCACGCTCTCTTCTCCATCACATCCATCTCCAGATTCCCAAAACTTGGACAAAAATCTAATATTATTATACTAACTGTACTTACTCCGTAGCATCAGTAGTATGCAGGTTAGCTCATATAACAGTAATTCTCCTATTCCTGAACACAACTTGCTGCGACTATAGCATCATTAGTTAGTGAGAATGTGAGGAAGCAGCAGTTGTAGTTGGAAAAAAGCCTTTTATGGATTTTTGGGGTCACATGTCGTTTCATTGTGGTGAGTTTTGTCTTGAAAGGAGTGATTGCCAAGCAAAGTATTAGTAGGACTCAGACTCAAGAGAAGAAGCAGAGAAAATGAACCTTTTTCATACATCAAAGACTCAAAAGACCATACCAATACCACGCACAAGGCACAAGGCACAAGAAGAGTTGTTGTTTCATAAGGGTTGCTGAAGGCACAGGAGACTCAGGAGACCCTTAAAGAAAAATACCTTACGTTAGCGCTTAACCTAACTGTCTAATCCTTTTTGGTACAAAAGAAAAGTCCGTTTTGTACATCGTTGAGTTTCATTCTGTGCGTGAGCTCACCCTCCTCCTTTGCTCTCATTGCTCAAGAAGAGACTCGCTATTGTGCCACTTTACCCCGACATCCGAAAAAAGGAGACGATGAGATGAGATGAGACTCGTTCGCATTGCATTGCGTATTCCATTGCGTTAATGTTATAGATCTCTGCTTTTCTGCGTTGTCGTCTCCGATTCAAAACTTTTTATTTTCAATTGCCTTGAAGGAAGGGGAAAGGGCCCTCGACCCTGAGCTGATTGACAGGTCGACGAAGGGCTGCACAGCCTTGGCCTTGTGAATGCACTCAAAAACCATTCTCAACCTCGCATTTTTCCTATTTCCAACCTTACTGTGAAATAACACTATGAAAGCCGAGATTTCACAGGAAAAAGACAAGCATCCAGCATTAAGGAAAGGTCAGCATGCACAACGAAGGCTCCCATCCGCCTCATCATTATCCTTCAATATCCTTAACCTTTACTTACATTACGCACATTCACTTCTCTTATATACTCGCTCTCAAAATGAGTCAGCACAAATTCATCTTCAATGCAGAAAAAACCCCTTAGCCTTAGCCACTTCGTTTCGACCCTCACCGACTCACCTGTATTTTCCTACTCTTCCTTAACCAACTCTTATAGTCCACAACTCCGCAAGTACCCACAAATCATCAGCGATCGTTAACCATTGAGTAGGTCATTCTATCGTTCCGTTTTGACCCAAAAAGATAACGTCCTACATGTAATTTCCTGTATGCTCTGCTATGAATCCATCTCCATCAAATATATGAAAATGCAACTAGCATGATTCACAAAACCCATCCCTTCCTAAAGAAACATCATCTCAATTCCTTTAAACTTAATTACTAATGAAAGAAGCAAATATACTTGTACAACGTCATCATTATCATATTGATTAATTAAAAGTCAAAACTTACCTGTGAACGAAGGCGTGTTAGGAACAAGTGCAGAAGGTTGAAACAATTGCACCGATTGTCTGAGGATTCGCAGCAATAGACTTATTTTCCTGGACTGTTGTGAGCGGGTAAAAAGGCAAAAGCTTTCTTTGCTTTGGCCGGCTCTGTAATAGCCGATGAGCACCGCCGTTGACAGTTGTCGTACTATTAATTGTACTGTACAAGTCAGCCATGTTGGAATAATTCATTTCAGAAACAAATGTATAAATGCGTGAAATGGCAATGAAATTGTGAAACTGCACATGAAATCGAGTCAATCAAAGAGTCGAACAAATGGAATGAGGAATAGCAAAGCACTGGAAAAGGTTGAAGCTCCAAGTAAGAATTGAAGTGAAATGAACGGATAAAAGTTGGTCTTGAATATGTCGTCGACAAGTTGGAAGACAAGAGATAAACGAATAATTCAAATAAGCTTGAGGTGACCGATCCTGTTCGATGTGAACAGTGAAGGAATTCCATCCACATAGGAAAAGGCAAAAGGGTAAGTAGCAACGTAGCAAGCGTAAAGCTCAAACTCCCTTAAACATAGAAAAATGCATAAAGCTCTAAAACAATTTGAATCAAAAGGGGCAATGACGGCAAGGCAATGCCTCTGGAATCTCTGTAGTCTGGATAAGAATAAATGTAGTGAAGAGTGAAGCAAACAAACGTAAGAAAAGCGTTGAATTTGAGACTTTTTGCTTGAACGGCTTCGAGTTTGAACTTAAAGTACAGCAAACGTAAGCATGTTTTCATGATCAATGCATTACACACATACGACAAGAGAACATGACACTTCATAACAGCTCACTCAACAGCAGGGATGATTTGTTTGTTACAAAAAGGTCTCGTCTCGGTAGCGGCGTCGTGGTCGCAAAAACTCCGCAGTTTGTGCTTGGGTTGCTGAATATTTTGTCTCGCTTTCCAGTCGTCGTCGGCTTATTCTTATGAACACTCAAACTAAAAGCCCTTTATCTCCATGTCATTCAGAAAAGGGTTTGTGGTTTGTTGAAGGTTTGTTGTAATGTAATCATTTGAGTCTTTTGGAAAAATGACTTTCCACCTAACCTTCATCGTTAACTCGAAGAAACACATTTACATAAGAGGCATTTAGGAAAAAAATATGCTGATTGCTTCTGTAAATCAAGCCATACTCACTCAATTTTGCATAGATGAACTCAACAAATTGGTTGAGTTGCCATTGCCACCGTTCCACACCATATACATACATGATACATCAAAAGATCGATACACCATGCACCCAAAAGGAATCGGTGATCTGTCGCCAACACGGTCAACACCACATTTTTCATTCGACATGAATCCATTAAGTAAAGTAGCAAGTTATTCTAATAATGTATTTATAACGTAATTATTACTGACACAAAATGGTCAACAATTTCATGGTCGAGAATGAAAGACTAATCGAAGGAGCGTAAGAAAAAGCAACAACAACGTGCGCGTGGTTTTTGGTTTGTAGTTTGTAGTAAGTAATGCGTTGAACAGATTTATTAAATTCCAGACTTCAAAGTTACGGATAAAACATTAATGTACAAATGTACAATAGCATGAACAATATATTATTTGCATGTATAGCAAAATGTTGAAATAGACTTAACATGATACATTTTGGAATGCTATAATTGTAAGAGTTGAATATTTAAAAATTTTTAAATGTACTTACAAACGAAATTACTTACAAACTAAGCAAGCGTTTCATCACAAATACACCGTTTCTTGTGAATGTAAACGTATAGTAGAAATTGCGAACCGTGACATCTCTTCAAGGAATATTTGTTAGAAGCAGTACAAGGCATTAATTCTTTAAACTGCAACGTTGCAAACGACCAAGTATCCATTCTCAATTGGCATGAAAGCACTGAACTCTCGGATGGAAATTGTCAAGATTTTAGGTAGTACACACGAGAAAAACTTGTGTCAGAACTATGGACGTTTTCCTTGTTGTTGTGTTTGTTTGTGAGTTCTCGAAGGAGAACTGATGTCTTTGATGATGAGCTAACATCATTCGACCAATGAACTCGAGTGCCCAGGATTTCTGATGTGACATCCTGTAATGAGTGTGAATTATGTGAACATTAGCACTTTGAAAATGATTATTTTTCGCCTATACAGCAAACTGATGAGCTTTCGTAAGCGACGTTTTTAAGCAGCTGAATACAACCCCGTTGATCATGTGCATTTACGAATAGAGAGTAAAACTCTAGTCATGAGTGAAAAATAATTTTTACATGAACTATGAGTTTACTTTCTAATCGGAAACCACAAGTAATAAAACCAGTCGGCACCTCGCTCAAGAGCAAAAGTTGAAGCAGTGGAAGTGGAACAAAACTAACTATTTACGAAGTAAGCCGTCAAATGAAATCCTGTTACTTACATCAAAGTCCGACTGACTTTCCTCAGTCGTGTGACCAAAATGTTTCATTGCACGAAAAGTTGGTCCTAGTAGTTTGTAGCATCTTTCTAAAGTATCCTCATTATTAATGAGTGTCTCCATGACCGAATTTGAGAATTTTACTCCATATGACATTTCATTAGCCGATTTGATCCCGTCCACTCTGGATTTGTATGCCTGGTTTTTTAAATAAACGATCATGAATTGATATAAATACATCGAGATCATGCGAAACAATTAAATGCTTTACTCTTAAATACTTACATGCAATTCCAGGCATTTACAAAACTCGGCTCCACTCATGACAACCTTTCCAGTTTCATTAATTTGCTCCAAGATTTTGAAATCTTGGATTTGAGATTCAATTCTTCTCATGTCTTGTACGAGAATTAATTCCCTTTCCTCTAATTTCTTTAACTTTTTATTGTGATTATCAATTTCCCTCACGACTTTGTCCCGGCACTGCAGTTTAAATAGAGCACGTTAGATTAGTATTTATAATTAGAAACAAGTTTAAACAAATAAATTGAACAATGTCTCGCAATGACTCACTGAGGAAATCCCATTGTCAGCGGTGACAATAGTTTCCAATCTTCGCTGTTTCCAATGTGAAGTAAAGCGTACGACATCTGCGTCCGCACGTATCTTTTGAATTTGTTTGAACACATCTTCTAATTCCTTTGACAAGATGTGACGACTATGAAGTTGTCGCATGATCTCGCCTGTATCATTCACTGGTTCATTGCTGAAATCAGTTACTTGAACTGAAGCCGAAGTTGAAATCACCACAGTTTCATTGAGCATGTCGCTTTTTGTAATGTGCAGAAACGAGTCCTGGCAGTATAAAAAAATGAAATGCAATAATTCCAATAATGAATGTTTTTGTTTCTAATTTCTGTGCAACACAACTGCAATGCAGCAAACCTAAATGCATAAATAACTTACACTTAGCTCAGTTCCCACGTCGGCTTTATTTGCTAACCGTTCACGTTCCATAGTTTCAAATTTAGCTAATTGCACCTGTAGTAACTCAATTTTTCGAGTCTGCTCTTCAATTACTTGTGTATATTGTGCAACATGTGCGTTCATAGAAACAGCATTCTCTTTGATCTGAAAACATGAGCAAAACGTTATTGAGTTGTACGTAATTAAAACCACTAAGGCTTTCAAACAACGCAGTGTTAATTGCGGTATTTTTAATAATTATTTTGTCTATTATTCGTTTAATTATTTTACCTGGCACCGAATTCGTTTAGCTCGATCGGCATAATTAAGCGTATTGTACGAGTCCTCATAGCAGAGTTCGGACGGAGATACATTTGCGATCATGACCGTTTTACAATTTCCTCCCAATGAATCTTTCAAAATTCTTGTGAGTTTGGATTCACGGTAAGGAATATGCTTTCGTCCATCAGCCAATGCGTTTATACAGTTGGCTAATGAAAGCAATGACAAATTAATACTTGCACCTTCCCGAAACCGTTGTCCTTTAAAGCCAGTAGCAGTTCCCTTCTCGGATCCCGCCAGATCCACCATGACTAACTTGCCAATTTTACGTGTGGTAACCATATCAGTGTAGAAGGAACGTAGTGATACACAAATCTATACAAAAAGACGATCACACTTTACACATGAGTAGAAAATAAATTATATTATATACACTAAACAGATTAATATTGATTATCAACAGCGTACCTGGAATACAGCGTGAGACCGGGAAGACTCAGCGTTATGGTCAGTAGGATGCTGAGAACGAACACTATTCCCTCGAGCAAGCAAATTCATTAGCTGCTCTGAATCCTTCGGCTTATGCTGGGATAAATTGGGAACAAAGATGCCATTTGCATTCTCTCGAATTTCCAAATGCGCAGAAGGCTGCTTGACCAACAGGTCACGAACCGTCTCATTGTACACCTGCATATATGAAATCAAATATGAACATAACGGTGGACAACCACAAGTATTTATAACTATGAACCGATAACTTACTTCCAGATAGGATACGATAATTTCATAATCAAATTGTTCTTTCATGGCTTCTAAACGACTGTAAAGCTCCATGACTGTGAGAAACGTTAACCCACGATTGCCTTCGCTACCCAACATTGTGTACGTCTTTCCGGCTCCTGTCGCTCCGTATGCAAACACTGAAGACAACAATATAATATTACAAACATACATTTAATACAGCTTACATGGATTATTCTAATTCCACCTACCTGAGCAGTTATACCCAGAGAGAACTGTGTCCAAAACTGGGACGACTGCCGCACCAAAGATATCGTGGTTACTGGCACTACCTCCAAACACATGATCGTAATAAAAGTTGTGATCTTTCCTTGGGCGTTTCAGAAAATTGCGCACTAAAAATTATTTAGAAAAATAAATGGTCAATAACAATGAGTATTCCCTTGTACAAAGCCCATCGAAGTTCATAAACGGCTTGATTGATTAATGCAGCTGAAGCTACAATAACTAAGTTATCTTACAATCTTACCGTTCTGCTTTTTCCCTTGATAGAAGAATTCGTCGTCGTCATCTTTCGGGTCAAAGACTATCATTCGATTATCCACAACATGGACCACTTGTCTTAAAAACAACAATGTAGTCAGTTAAATACTAATATGATAGTTAAATTGAAAATCACTGTTATTTAACTTATAATCCGTTTTTTAATTGCTATAACTCACCTAAGCATAATTGCATTTTCTCTCAAACTGGGAGGACGAACTCGAACAACAACGCAAATGTTGCTTCTTTGTGCGGCTGCTTCGGCGGGTGCCAATTTCGTAGCTACTAAACGGTTCCGGGACGGTGTAGTAAAATTTCTTCGGTATTGACGACTGTCCCGTCTTCCCCGTCGAGGGGAAAACCGATTTTTTCTCATCGTGGTGTTCCTCGTTGAAGCTTTCAGTTTACTCAATCCTTCACTCAACTGTAACAAATGTTTTAAAAAATCAAAAAATTAAATTAGTAACAAATTAAAGTAAAAAACCACCCTAATCAATTCTGTAACATATAAATATAGTATTTCCAATTTATATGACTTTGTGACTCAATAAGGAAATTCTAATAAAACTCGCTCAAGTACAATGGTCACTCAGAAATAAACAGAAAGTACCTTTGTTTTTGTAATTTTCTAAAACTGCATTCACAAAAATCCACATTCACATACGACAAATCTCAACGGCCATCAAAAGTTATAAAATGAACGCCCAAATAATAAAGGAGACAAAAACAAAGAACGTCATTTATGACTATTATGACTCACTCGGATTACAAAATCCGAAAAAAAATCCCAAAACCCCTCTTTTCTCTTAAAATCTAATCAAGAAACGCCGTCAACAAGATTTCACTTGGAATATTACTTAACTATAATTCCCTCTATACACACGTATGATAAATACAGTTTTGGATACAAACGACACACACACAAACACTTTATATATAGCTCATAAAATGGTCGCTGCTGGAGCAAAAAGGGACGAAAAAGGGCGACTGAAGTTTCACAAAGGGTTTCTTTTTCCCTGCCGTTTTGCCCTTTTTGCCTCCTTTTGCTCCTGGCTTATTTTCCGTTGGAGAGTTGCTGAAGCTGAGGAGACGAAAACTCCAACTTGTTGAGCTTTGAGCATTGGGTAAACCGACAACAACTCGAGTCGAGTCACAAAAAAACAGAAAAAGCGTCGTCCGTCCGTTTGACTCAAGTTTGAAGGGACAGAAAACGAAGGTGATTGGTTGAGGGCTTAAGGAGGAACCAATCATCGTCCTCCTTGACTGGACTCAAGGGGCGGACACAAAGGCGAGCACAACAAGTTTTAACTTGGCTCGGCTCTCTCCACTTGGCTTCAGTCGTGCATGCATTCTGGACTTTGCTGGTTGTGTCGGAGCTGTCTGCCGCTTTTGCATATAAAAGGCATTTTGATTAACATTTTGTAAGGCTTTCACCTTTCACGTCTCGTTTGTCGTGCAACAACGAAATCATCAAGCAGAATAAATCGTTTTTTTGACACGCGGTAAGTACATTTTTGATTTTTGAGTCTAACTTTGCATAAGATTCGAGATTAAGGGTCACGCCGCGACGACGACGTAACTAGACGCCAACTAAGCATGGCGGACTGTAGGCAGACATGTGGATAACTGCTAACTAAACTAATACAAGTTATTCTTGTTATGAGTTAAGTTTGTAGTTTTGTAAGTTTAAGAATGTCGGAATGCGTTTGTGAAGGGACTTGTAGTTTTTTTTAGTATACACTTTGCATGCTTTGATTCTTAAAAGGGAATACTTTTTGTCATAGTAGTAGTATGTCCAAAGTGCAAAGCTAAGTACAAGGAAGGCATGATTCAGCTCAAGTTAGGATTGTTTGTGTATATTAATATTTGGCATTAGCTGATATTCATGTTTACGTTTATGGTAGCTACTGTCGCAGGCACAGTATCGAACTCGAGTTTAGTTGTTTGTAAACAAGACGCGACGACTGCGGTGTCAGTTTTTGTTGTTGAGCGCACTATATACGTGAGTATTTTGTAACTCGTCGCTATTAACAAGAACGATTTGGAAGATTTGTACAAAATGTTGGGTTATGTTATTTGAAATTGGGATTCTTCTGAATAAGGAAGATACAATAGTGGGTGTATAGTTCGCATTCATGACAGTTACTCCTTGCCTTTTAGTATGCAAGTTATGCAATAGATTTTCATAGTTTTTGGTTCAGTATCAGTTTCAATTTAAGGAATTCATAATTATTACTTTTTTTACTGCTTGTTACAGTTTACAAACTTGAAAGATGACGCAAACGGAGTATGAAGTGGAGCGCGTTCTGGATATGCGCATCCTAGAACCTACTGTTGTTGAGTTTTTAATTAAGTGGAAAGGGTTTCCGAGCGAAGATAATTCATGGGAACCTGAAGCTAACATGGACTGCCCGGATATGATGTCAAATTTTTTCCATGAGCGCGTGAAGGCTTTGAAAGTTGCTGCGAAGTCCAGCGTTCTTGTTAAGAGAATTAGTTGTAATCAATATCGGATCAAATCTGAGAAACCATTCACATTGTGTGTGCCACGGGACGAACGAAGCCGTAAAGAACGCCTTCAAATATATTTCAAAAAATATGGTGCAGTGAAGGAGCGTGAGCTAAACGTAAGTAAATCTAGTTTCTACGAGACTAGTTATATAATTAATGATTAACAGCCTAATATATAATATTTGGTTGAAATTGTAGACATATGGTCAACTGACCCAAAAGAAAGATTTTGAAGAACGTGCTCATTGGAATAGTAAGTTAGACCAGATATTGTTTGAAATAGAAGTTGGTATCCTGGAAGCTGACAAAGTTCATAACTTTCGGAAAAGCGTGATTGCATTTGAGTATCAGAAGAAATGGGTTCGGAATTTCACCGTTTTGCAGGTTTGAGTCTTTTGAGAACTTGAAGGCCTCTGGTTTTGGAATCATAATATACTCTTTTATGTTATGACGTTCCATTCTACTTATTTCTTTTAGTCTTGGGAGAAACAAATGAACCGCGTTTCCAAGCGTATGCCGAAAATTTCTGTTGTAAATGAGGTGGATTTAACTGGCTGTCCTGCTGAATTTAATTACGTCAACGATTATGTGAAAAGTGAGGGTCTAGAAGATGTTATTATTCCGAATGACCCGCTGTCTGGTTGTGTCTGCGTAAAGTGTGACATTGGAGAGAACTGCTGTCCCAAGGAAAATTCAGCTGATTTTGCGTATACTGAAAAAAAGCGGTGAGCGTTAAGTATTTGTGAAGTGAATAAGATACTCCTATTGCTATGTAGGCTGGTTGTTAATTTATGGAATGATTATTGATTGTTTTTAGATTGAAGTTGCCTCTTGGTAATGCAATTGTTGAATGCAACTTTCGTTGCAAATGTGGTAAAAATTGTAACAATCGAGTCGTACAAGACGGGTACACATCCTTGACAGGTTTAGGTTTCACCATATTCCGAACCAAGGACCGTGGTTGGGGTTTGCGTACTGATCAGGTAATTCTGTTTCAAACGCTAAATGTTTAATAACTTTAATATAACGAAGGTGGTTTATTGTAGATTATTCCGAAGGGTGTATTCATTGGATGTTATGTTGGTGAGATCCTGTCTTGCGAAGCGGCCAATAAGCGAGGAAAAGGACTATCTGGGTCCTATTTGTTGGATCTCGACTATCTGGAGGATAACGAAGTTGAAAATTTGTACACCATCGATGCAGAGTTCAAGGGGAATCATACTCATTTTATCAACCACAGTTGTGATCCAAATTGTGTTATTTACAACGTGTATGTCGATTGTCTAGATCCACATCTCCCCAAAGTCGCACTTTTCACCCAGAAGGAGATAAAAAAAGTAAGGAGCTAGCTCATGTAAAACATTTGATGCTTTATATTTGCAGTACACTCTGTCAAAGATATTAATATTCTATTTAAATTTACGACGCTGTACGGCTATTTTAAGTATTTAAGTATATTTTAAGTATTGTTTTTATCGTTTCAGGGCGAAGAGCTCACGTTTGATTATTTCAGAGGAAAAATCTTTGACCCAAAGGACTATGGCCCCGTGAGTAAATTAGACATTTCTATGCATAACGTATATTATGAATTATGATTCAAACTGAGCATCGTTTTCGATTTTATAGCGTAATCCAGTGAAGCTGCACCCATGTACTTGTGGCACCCAGGGCTGTCGTAAAAAGCTCCCTTTTTGAGTAAAACCTGCAAGGCTATTTTTTGTTCCTTTTTTAAAAAATTTTTTCCGAGTATGAATTTGTGATTTAGCTTTTCAATTCATATCCGACATGTTGATTATGTAGTAGTTTAACAGAAATTTTAATTCTCACGTGAAAGAGCACGTTGCTTTGTAGTATGAAATCCGAACTTGTCCTAGTTTTTTTTTATTGTAAATGACTTTATATATAATATCACAACAATAAGGGAACCTTCTTACTGAAACATTTTAAAAACACTTTCACTCTGTGAACTTTGAAACAATGATTTACGGATAATTTTTGACACGCTATTTCGATTGTCATTGTTTTGAAGTGTAAACTTGCAACTTGAAATGTATTCTTTTAAGGTTTCCTATCATCTCTTAGTTTGTTTTTTGTTTGAATTTTGTGTTAATAGTTTTACGATTTTACCATAGTGTGCATTTTTGTGTGAGCAAATATATAAACGGTAAATATGTATGATCTGATTCATTTTTAACTGAATTTATAAGTAAGGACACTTTCTCTATGTGATAGATAGGCGCCTGGGTAATGAATGAGAAATCATATCCTACATGTATACAATAACAACAACAAGTAAGGTTACTTGATTTAAATTTTTAAATCATAATCATAATTTATGTAAAATGGAGCGAATAAGTGTTATATGGACGTTCGATGTACACTGTAACATGTTTACATATTCTTAATTACAGTTAATAATTCTTTGATTGTTAAGAAATACCTATGGTAGTGTGTCAGGAATTTGTTAAGATTATTTTACTATGGTTGGATAGATTAGTATAGTTGCATATTCTGCTGTATCGAGTACTCAGAAAATGCATCTAATTTACGATGTACATAAAATGGAGGTAACTAGAATTTTTGGATTAAAGTTTGTTGTACAATGTTATATAGTTACATAAAGTTGTATTTTGTTGTGCTTTTATGAAGTGACTTGGAAATTAATGATTAGTAATTAATCTAATTACATGTGTTCGTTTTTTATGTTTTGCTTTTGTTCTGTAATTGAATGAATAAACTATAAAGTAAAGTAAAGCCAATGTAAAATGTGTTTACGTTTAGTCAATGAAAGTTTTATTTCATCGGTTGGCGATCAGTCTCCTTCATACTATAATATTGAAATGTATACTTTGCACTAATTAGATCGCAGTAAAAGGCAACATTACATTATATTTTGCTAGTATAATTAATAACGATTACGATTTCAGTTTTGGTTTCTTCACGCAATGGCCACCTCGACAATACTGGAATCCATAAGTATAATTAAAATCTTTGTATAAATTGCAAAAATTAAAAGGAGACGACGCGGTTTTTATTTATTTGGAAGATTTAAAAATTCACCTTTTGTCGATCACACTGCGTTCCTTCCAGGGCAGGATGCGTCGAAATAGCATGAGTTCCATTCCCACAATAAAGCATCCAACAAATATTCTTAAAACGAAGATTTGATTATAATTTCGGATTGTGTATTAACACAATGTTTTTATGATTTAATGATTAATGCGACAATTCAATAATGAATACTCACATTAAATGGTATTCTATGTCTGTCAAAGTAGGGCTTAAAAGGAGCTCCCATGGATAGCAGACATTGTTGAGCCGCGTCGTATTTCTCTCCTGGAAATGGAGTTGTCTGAGAAAATTCCAATGTACTTTTCCTTCCGTTGCGTGCACTGCTGAGTTGACTAAGGCAAACTGGGGTGTTGGCGGATTTCCGTCCTCGTAATTCGGATGTTCCATAGCGAATGAAATCTTTCAAATTGTCTGATGAGCAGGAGGACCAATTCGTCTTCCCTGGTCCGGTTGTTGGAGACATTATGAACTTATCTTTGTCGCAGGTATCACTCACACCTACTCCATCATGTTCCATTCCGAGACTATGACCGATTTCATGGGTTATAATGTAAGCTGAACCAAATGCTGTACCTTCACTAATGGAGCAACTATAATAGCGGTAACACATCGTTCCAGCCCATGCTAGTCCTGAAATGTTGAAGAGTTTCATAACATCATCTTGAAACGTGTCCAAAGCACGCATGACAGCATGAATGAAAAAGTCGTGTAATTAATAATAATAACCTGCTGTCGATTCGAGTCCTTCTTCGTGTAGATCTATGCCTGTAAGCAAGAGTGCATGATCCCATAATCCACTGTCAACATTCTTGTCACCTGCAAAGTCGCAAAAGGAAGATAAGTATGCTTTTGCCTTTCCGCCTTGATTGTTTAACTTTGTAGGGCTTTTCTTAAGGATTTCCAAATGGACGAGACGGAAGGATAATGAAACTCCAAGAGATTCATGTTCGTACAGCAAGTCCATCTAAATAATGCAAAGTACCCAAATGAAGACAATGCTTGAGGAATCGGATGGAATCAATTGAAATTCAAGCCGCAAGAATATAAATGGCAAATGTAATAACATACTAATATGATAAGACCAACCATATTGATCATTGTCGTCACGTAGTCCTTGAGTTTGGTCGTCGTGTCATTTGGATACTTCTTTTTCATCTGAGCATAGAGTTCTTGGTCAGTGAACACCGCAATTTCAACTACTTGATTTGAAACTTCTTCTGAAGACGTTTCTTCCGAGTCACCACTGCGTAGTAATTCTGCAGATGCTTCTGTGTCTGTGTTCGTGTTCGTAGTTCGGCTTACTTTCTTTGACCCCTTTGTTTCAGGACTCAGCCAAGTTGCGGCATTAGGAAAGAATCCGTCCGGAAGATAGGGACTGAGGAAACTTGGAATAGATTCTGCTTCCTCTTGATCTTCCGACTCTGTTGTTCGTCGACGTAGACGGCGCTCAGCATCCAAAGCTGCTAGAGTCGCAGCCGCTTCCAACTCTGCCCGTGGTACTCTTAACCCTGAAAACATCACCATTAACTAACATGGTATACTCTCAATGACTAATCAATAATTAACACATCTTATGCAATTATGCAAAATTCAATTTGCAACGCGTTTTTCCCAGTTTCCAAGCTCCAGTTTGTTCCGTATCTCCGCATTTTTTCTTCATGTACTTTACAAATGTGCAATTGAAAATGCACCGTTTCTAATTAGCTGATTATTTTAGAGTCAGCAGCTATTTGTTCGTCGACGTAGACGGCGCTCAGCATCCAAAGCTGCTAGAGTCGCAGCCGCTTCCAACTCTGCCCGTGGTACTCTTAACCCTGAAAACATCACAATTAACTAACATGGTATACTCTCAATGACTAATCAATAATTAACACATCTTATGCAATTGTGCAAAATTCAATTTGCAAAGCGTTTTCCCCAGTTTCCAAGCTCCATTTTGTTCCGTATCTCCGCATTTTTTCTTCATGTACTTTACAAATGTGCAATTGAAAATGCACCGTTTCTAATTAGCTGATTATTTTAGAGTCAGCAGCTAAATAAAAAATGAATGCGATTTCCAGACAAACCAAGTGCAACCTTGTATTTGAAACATATAAAATTTGGTGGGTATATAATCTTTAATATAGCCATAGCGTATAAAAAGTGTTTTGGACACTTTTCGAGTTTGTCTGTCACCACTCACCAGTCCGATTCATTTCATGCGGAACGGAACGAATGACAACATGAGAAGACAAAAAAAAGTGCAAAATGTAAATACTCATTGAATTGAGGACCAGGAATAATTAGCTGATTATTTTAGAGTCAGCAGCTAAATAAAAAATGAATGCGATTTCCAGACAAACCAAGTGCAACCTTGTATTTGAAACATATAGAATTTGGTGGGTAATATAATCTTTAATCTAGCCATAGCGTATAAAAAGTGTTTTGGACACTTTTCGAGTTTGTCTGTCATCACTCACCAGTCTGATTCATTTCATGCGGAACGGAACGAATGACAACATGAGAAGACAAAAAAAAGTGCAAAATGTAAATACTCATTGAATTGAGGACCAGGAAGTGCCCATTATCTCGATGACCATTGCTTTGAATTCAATGAGGAACATCCGTTACCGCAACTATTCACTTGCCTTCAACGTCGGTCAACTATATTTGCGAACTTTGTCGTGGCTCTTGTTGTGATTTTATATGTACTTGGACCTGAACAAGAGCAGCAGAGTTGATCCAGTGAATTTTTGAGTCAGAGGACAATGACACTTACCATCTGAAGAGATGCTATTGTTCAAATAAAACGGGGAATCAGGCGCTGACAAAATAAGATGTGGGATTTGGCCGAAATTGCCTTTTTCTTCATTTCCCATATTAGGATTAGGATGCGGTTCTAGGAACCATTCACCTTTGTCTGTCAATATCACTCCGCTCTACATAAATTCACAACAATATAACAATTATACACTTTTGCGAACCACGATTCTTTGTGTTCAACCCCTATCATTAACACTCCACCAGCCCCGTCACAGTTACAATCAGTGTCAACAACATGTCAACTTACAAAACCATGGAGGTGGTCATTACAAGAGGACAATGCGGCGCGCCCTTGTCTTCCGTCGGATGTACGAACACTGCCCTGATACACACAGGAAGATGACGACGAAGATTCCTCCATTGGCAACACTTTTAAAGTGTCCCCATCACTTTCTACCACTCTAAAAAAAGTAGGATTCACAGCAATTGAACTACAGCAAATTGCTAATCACAACATTACAAACAACCTACCTTAAATCAGGAGCAATGATGCTCGATCGTTTCACAAGATGAATGACCATTGATGTTTTGTCTACTGGTGACTGCACTTCAATGACATGATTGTCCCATGACCTCAACGCTGCTCGGGTCACTCGTCTTCCAGAAGACATGACTCGTACTTGTGCACTTTGCCATTTAACTGTTCCATTCAAACAAACGCTAGCTATTTACATTTATTCACGCAAAATATAATTTAACATTTTATGCTGTACTACAATTATATAACAATTAATGAGTACGAACCTTCATCCTTTGGCACATTTCCAAATAAATAATTATGATCCCATTCATGCAAATCATTCAAATTGTTATTGTTACGTTCAAGTGTGACCGAGTGTCGCAGCTCATCCGCCTTTATCAATTAAAAAAAATACATATTAAACTTGGATTCTGTTTGTGAATTCTGCAAAAAAACCATAAGGTTTGATCAAATTAATCTCATTTTTCCTCATCATTTCACGAATTTTCAAAGAATGTTCCAGCAAAAACTACTCCGGTGTGCAATATTAGAACTTTACTTTCATTTCATTCTGTACAAAGATTAATTAATAACCTTCACATTTTAATGATGCTGGATTGCTCAGAACAGAAACAATGGTTTCTCATCCATACACCAGCACTGCCAAGTGCCAAGATGAGATTCTATACATTGTGGATGAGAATAAGCGTTAGTTTAACAGTAGTAAAGAACATCACCGTCGACAACAATGAGATTAAAACCAGGAAGCAGTCAACCTGAACATGATTGTTGCTCCTGAATTAAAGTTTGAGTGCGCCAGGTGCAAAACACGTTTAGAAGCTTGAGCGTTTGTCTTTCAACATAGACATGCTTAGCTATGCTTCAGCAGCAATTTTCCCATTAAGCTATAATTAAGCTATATACACTAACTATAACTTGAGAACTATGGATTTACTTGACTGCACTTGACTGCTATCAATCCCATTTTTTCCCTTATTTCTGTATAACACTCAGAATAGAATGTATAAAGTTTTCCTTCTTTTTCAGACCAGGAAACTTTAAGTCTAGTATGAAGATGAACAATAACTCAGACGTACGTATGGATTTTAATTATTGTTATTGTTATATTGCATCTTACCTGACATAATAGTATGTGAGTAAAACTTAGTAATAGCACTAGCGTGGGGACTTGATTCCATTTGATTCCTTTAATTCGTGAAAGACAAATTATCCACCTCATAGTAAATTAATTATTGGAATGTAATTCTCTTGAAATGCTGATGAAATAATGCTCATTTGCACGAAGATGTTGTGTGGTGATTGTTTAAGTATAAACAAAGTTTCACATTTTGGGAATTATTGTTCGTTCCCAAAACGATGCGGTGAGGGAAACAAAGAGACGTGATTCTTTAGCTTAGGATAAAAACGAGGATGATACGAAACATGCAAAACAACGGTGATGCCACACAGACGCCGCACTCACATGTATTGTAATGTAATGGTGTGCAAATGGAAACAACAACAATGAGTGAACATGCTCTTGCCACAAACTACTGTTGAATACTGCTTGGACAAAGCCCGATGGACTTTACTTTAATGAGTTGCGACGAGACGTGCAAAAATTCTCCAGGTTGAGTCCAGCTTTTGCAGTTTTACAAGTTTTGAGCGCGTTTCGCTCTCTATGGAAAAGAGGGATTGGTGGCACATCATTCCATGCTCTCGTTGAACAAACGAGGTGGCTGCGTGTGGATGCGGATCATCATTTTTGTGTGGTCACTCGATTGTCCATGGACGAGACAGGGACGAAGGAGACACACGAACAAGCCACATCCTCACATGTATAAACAAGTTGACAATTCTCTTCTTTCCGGTGTCCCTCCCCTTGTATTTAAATGTCATTCAGATGGCAAACTTGAAAAAGCGATGCACATACTATGCTCGTTTGATAAAAATGATACGAGTATAAGGTGGTTCTTATGGGGCATTATGTGACAGGTTCATGTGTTGCACATATTTTTAATTTTTTGGGTTTCAATTTTCAATGGTAATTTGATGCATTGAATGTTGTAGTAGAGCAAACGGTCCACCCATTTTATTGTCACTATTTGGACATCTAATGTGCATTTAAACATTTTATAGTGTTCTGTTGACGAATGACAAGAGGAAAAGGACTGCTCTTGAGATTCTCATGGTCACACTACATTTGCGAGCAAGTTTGCTATTATTACAATGAGAGTGACCGCGAAAGGTACAATGACAAATGAAGGTCTATCTGAAATATTGATATTTCAATTAATAATTATGTATTGTAGTAGTGAAACCTTTTTTTGAGCATTGTTGTGTCTATTATGATTATAATTATTGTATAACAGTATTTTGGGTACAAGGATGATGCAGGTAAATACGGAATTTGTAAAAATCTATACTTTATTGTTAGAATATTAGTGATTTTCAGGATGAACCCAATTCATGACAGCCATAGCAGATTCAAAGCCAACAAAACAAGCAGCATTGGCTGGGAAGGCTCGGATGAAAACTGGGACAACACCTTTGAAAAGACCTCGAGGTCCTTCTGTTCTCATGAGATCTTTGTAAGCATCTCTAAGTCCTCGCGGGTATTTCCCTTCCGGAGCAGTTTGTACTCGACTTTTGATCACGTCAAGAGGAAGCACGAATGCCCAATTGATAATACCAGTTAATCCTCCAGCAGTGAGTGTGCGCCATAAACTCATCTTGCCTCCTTCCGGCGGAGCCAAGGCTACTTTCAACAGTTCATAAGAACCAAAATACAATCCACATTGAGGAATGGCTCGAGCTAGAGTCGCTCCGAATCCTTGGTACAACAATGGGATTCCTCCCTTTTGTAATAGCTGACGGGCACAGTCCACTGGTCCTTTGTACAAGATGACACTTCCGCTTTGCCCATGTTGAACTTGCAGAAGGCATTTAATTCGTTCCACTGGAGTGATGAGAAATGTGGCCAGCACTCCTGAAATTGCTCCTGCACAAAATAACTGCCCTGGTCCTAATGGGGTCGACTGCCCGCGTCCCATCAATTTCGACCCAAGTCCAAATCCAAAGAAACTGACTGCGAACAATGGGGTCACCATCACTGTTGGCGTTAGCATTCCTTTGTAGAATCCCCGGATTCCTTCTCCTCTGTACGTTTTCGAGACACAGTCTATGAATCCTGTGAACACTGCACGTTGATTCTGCCCTTGAACTTGCTTGGTTGACGACAGTGTCTGTAGTCTTACCTGTTGTTGAATAACGTTAAGTGTCATTCCTCATTATAAATGCATTGGTACAAAGCAAAAACAAATTATTATCCAACTTTATAGTGTATTAAAGGAAAGCTGTTTACTTTAATCGTGTCGAACGGATGACCTGCAAAGACCAAGCACATTCCACCAGCTCCACCGGCAATAAAATGCCGTATCAGACTGATGCTATGCTTTTTCTCATTGGAATCAGAAGATGCGACCATTTTTTCACTTTTGAATATTTTCAAAAAATTATAAACTTGAAACTATTTGTTATATATAAACCTCGATCAATTGTTCAAGTTCAAGTGACAAAATGCAGTTGAACTTGGGATTACAAGTAAGAAGAACTGAAAAATCAGCTGATAACCGTTATAAAAGCTCTTATCTAACAAACAAAGTTAAATGAATGACAACTTGATATATTAAGTAATGCCTCCAGGAACGGAATATTACATAAAAAAACATGATAACTTAATTACGCACATGACATTCAGATAAGAAAGTGTGAGTTTGTGTTTCGCATGGGACGGTTCATGACCATGAGCTTCGATCATTCTATAGTAATCATGTTGTTTTTCAAAAATGGACAAGCGAACATGTTTTAATAAGCATTTTCTTTCATAAAAAAGATATTTTAAAAAGAAAAGTACAAAATTTTGAAATTCTAATAAATGTACATTTAGAATAGGGTCGGATGAATGATTTGTGAGTGAGTGAGAGGGTTCGGTTGTCCGTGTGAGTACGTGTGACTCGTCCTTCCTCTTTCGTCTCATTAGAGATGCACCATTTGCCCAACTTGGTCCTTTCGATTCACTTGCTTTCCCATTCGGATTTACTACACCGTAAATTTTTCCATTAACCAAGTCTTCGTCCACTTTTACGTTTGAGGCCACAAGAGGAACGAAAAAACTTGGGAACAGCACTTTTTCTCACCACTCCATTTCTTTCCTCCTTTCGGATTACACTTAGACCTTTTCTTCACCCGGGTTGTGTAGTACAACACAGTAAGAAGTTTTTCGTTTTCTCTTCTCTTTCTTCTTTTGCGACTTCTTCTTCTCTTCTTCTTCCGGCACTCAACTCTTACGTTTTTCAATCCTTTTCAAAAACGAAGTCTATATCTTTCCTTTTCAAACAAGAGAGCTCAAAGAGTAAATCGCAAAAATAAGAAACCCTTTTTCCTTGGGTGTGTGCGTAGTGTGCGTGGCACTTTTGCATTCTCACATGAGGGCTTAATGTGTGTAAGTCTAATATTATGCTAATATACGTTCACACACTGAGAACCTGAACTCATGCACTCCATTTCCATTCTATTTCTCTGTTTTGACAAAAATTCTCACGTTCCCCCGTCACAGCGGCAATGGACCTGCAAAAGCCAGAGGACAGAAGAGCAGAATGGCAAAACCGTCAAGGTCACATTTTTCTACTAACCGTCACGTTTATTTTGTCGCACAAAAAATTGCAAATAGGGTCTTTCCTTCCGTTGAGACATGTCATATTTGTTTAATAAAATGTGCGCATTCTGCATACTGTCATAAGGGTTTTGAGCTTTTCTTATACGCGGTATTTTGATTTCTACCCGGAATCAAGATATAACTTGCACGTTTCATACTTTTTTCTTATAGGGAAAATAGTAGAATGAAAAGGATGCGGGTAACCCAAAGCGTTTGCAGATAAAAAAAAAGAAAAGAAAAGGGAAAAAGGATATATTTGTCCAGCATGGCTTTTTGTGGGTTGTATTTGAGGCAGAGTGGGAAAAGATTGATGATCACAGGATCACTAACCATGTCGGACCCACTGCTCAAATCCCAGCACTCAAACTGTTCATATTTCTCCGACTTCCTTTTATCTGATGATACTTTCTGAAGACGATTCTGTCTGTCTCTCTCTTTCCCATTGCATTATTGTGTTCCTATCCGATTTTCCTTTTTCGTGAGGAAAAGAGGGGAGTCGGAGTCCGGAGGAGACCAAGTGAGTGAATCTTCTCTTCCCTGTCCGTTCTTCTTACCCTCGTCATCCTCAAAACGACAAAGTGCCTTCTTCCCTTCTTCGTCTTCTACAAGAAACTCGACTTGTTCTTTCTCACAACTACGTTTATTCACTCTCAATCTTCTCAATTTGTCATGAGAAAAAGCAAAAAAAAAGTATGGAGAAACTATTCCGTTTCAAACCGTATGTTTACATTTGGCTAAAAAAATGTAGCCTGTGACAACGTCAACTTTCCATCTCTTCAAAGTGTGGCAAACGGGCAAATCAATGCGGAAGTCATCATGGAACACTCCTTCTCTATCATTTATAATATAAATAAATCCTCTCTTGTATGTTTTTTTATGTCTACCTTCTCATTTTCAAATGCCTTTTCTTTTCTATGAACTCTTGTAAGAATACATTTATCCATTACATTTAGTAAATATATGAAAAAAATAACACTTTCAAAAAATGTATGCGTCACTATTATTAGTATTTTTTATTCTTGTTAATAATTCATTTAAATTCATTACAATTCACAATTGTGTTTTTGTGTTGATTGCATTAATATTGAATGGGAAAATATCCATAAAATAGATTTCAGCGTCGTTCAACAGGACTGTCCGTTTGCTTTTTGCTAATTTTTTCAACTGTTTTATTAAAGGTCATATGATAAGGTCGAATAAAGCTTTAAAAAATCCTAAATCTGCACGATTTCTGGCTATACAAAAACCATGTATAGTAAAATTTAGAATTGCTGAGATTATAATAATGTAATCGTTATGATTTCATCTATTTGAATGCTACAAGGCTACAATTTATAGTTTCTTTGGATTGTTTTAAACTATTCAATTATATGGCGAATGATCGTCGTCGTCATCGTCGTTGGACGCATTATTGGTTGGTTTTCTTGTGACTTTCTTAGAATTATAGTGTTTGGACTCAAAGAGAATGTTGAATAGGAATGAACAAGTGGAGACAGAAAACACACATGGTGGAAAGTGGAAAGACAAGTCCAAAAAGGGGAAGTGAATACGATCTTCGCTTCACTTCCTTTCGTATAGCCATTCATCAGATGCATTTGATGGCAATGTCTAAGATTCATTCCTGGTCCACGTCCACGTACAAGAGAAAAGAGGGGAAAGCAAAAGCACAAACTTGTTTTTGTGTGCAACTTGCAACTTTCTACTGAAACCAACGTTTTCCTGCTGTGATTTCCTTTTCTTATACATACTACCACTTATAATACAAAAAGTATCTAAAATCTAAGGAAAGCTTATACATTTTTGGTATCATTCCTTATAACAATTTTTCAATAAGATTGTTTGTGTTTTTAGTAATATGTATTTCGTGTTATTATATTTATGTATCGTCTTAAAACTAAAAAAATCCTTGTTCCTTACGCTACGGCGGCGGTGACGGCGACGTGTTGTTTTGTGTATGTCACAAAGATTTTTTTTAGAGGTACTTGGGAAGGATTTCTTGCACAATTTCTGCTGTGAATCTCACAAGGACAGGGCAGTAAAGGGCGAGGGACGCACAAACCAGGACGAGGGCGTAAGCCCATCCGACTTCACAGTCGGACAATGTGTAAAATCCCGCTGATGCCCCGCAATGAGCTCGCACGAAATCAGAGTCAAAACCCATTGGAAACAGAAGAAGGGATGAGAATAACAGCACCACTAAAAGGTTATTATCATAAACAATGTAAAAGCTTTTTCTAAAAATACAATACCACGAGTATTTCAAAGTACACCAACATTTTTGTTTTATTGTTTACAATAACACAATACTAATACACACAAACTATACGTTTCTACATGCTATTTGTATATCAGAATATTATTTTGGGTGCGTCAGTCACCTGCAACAGTTTGTCCATGTCCAATCATTGTGGCCACTTGGTACCTCATTTTGGACGATGGTAATGCCACAGCCAAGAGAGAAAGTACAGCCGTCAAGCAAAGTATCACGCATCCACTTCCGCCAATCAGATTGACCATCTTTATAGGAACAAATTGAAAAGTTTACGTTTGTACACACCATTGTTCACTTCGTTAGCTGTACTATTCATTCTTTTCCTCAAGAAAACGAAAGAAAAACGACCGTGTAGGAGCATCCTTGCAAAAAACTGAGCTCAACAAGAAGGGTCCTACTTGTTCGTCACCTCATTTACTCCCCATTCACACAAAAAACATGAGTGGGTAAAAAAAATGGGCTCAATTCCGAATGAATGTACACTTCAAACTTCAAAAAAGCCATTCTTGACTTTTATAGTAAAAGGATTGCGCAGATAGAACTTATAGCATTTTTTAAATATTTTTTACGTACTACGGTATTACTATATAGTCTATTCATACGGAAGTAATTCTCTTCCGATTTTACGCCATATTAAGTGCATAGGTTATAGTATAAAAGAGGTTAGATGTTAGTACGGCAATATTACTAGAAAATTTTGGTATTATTCTGGTCAGCAAATCGATTTGCGTAAAAAGCCTTATTTCTTTTCAAAAGAGATAGCTTTTCCAAGTAGTTTTTTCCATTTGAGCAGACCCAGGAGGGAAAAGTGGGAAAAGGGAAAAGTTGGTTTTTGGTGTGACTGCATATGAGGAGAAGTGACAGTGAGATGATGAAAAGATGTTCAGAGAAGTGGAAAATATGCACAGAGGAATCCATTCGTCCGAAGGCAGGATGAGTCTATTTGCTCTGCTCACTGACTCATTGATCATGTGCTCATCCATGAGGAATCTACGTGTCTCATTCCCACAGTTCTCTCAATACTCCTTTTCCCATTAACTCACTTCTAATACCCTTGTAATAGTGGTTAGTAGTGTTTTATATTTACTTTCCCCTTTATAATATCTTCCCTTAGGCTAAACAGCTATTAGAATTCTAGCACTGTCATCCAGATATCTATTTGAAGTAGTATATTATTCAAAAAAAGGTTGCAGACATACCGTCCATATTAAAGAGATGGAATGTTCTTTCCCGTAAAGCTGACAGTGACCGTTGCTCTGTCGAAGATGAGTGCACAACCCCAAAACCCCGAATCGGAGACTGACCACAACACGCGTGACCCTGACCAGGTGAGAAGCATGCGATGTCACTGCTGCAGGTTTGACGACTTCTTCTGTGAAGTAGAAATCTTCCAAATCTCCATCAAAACTGGCTCGCACAGTTTCATTAGTAGGATCCGGAGGTAAAGCCCGAGCAATTTGGTCGGGGCGAAGCGGTTCATTTCCCTTCCGGTAGAAAGTGGTGATCATGACGTTCCTTTTAATTACCCAATCAACCTGGAGGAAACTGTATGTGGCCACAATCGCAAGCACAGTTGACAGTAGAGCCCAAAATACGGAGACTGGCCAGGAAGTGACCAGTCGATATTTGTACGCCATATTTACTTTATTTTAGTTTCACTGCCAATTTTGCTGACGTCCATAGTTTTCGGCGAGAACTGTGTCTCGCGTTGCTGGCAAAGAATCTAAAAAGAATTGAGATTTTTTTGGACCAACATACAATACTCCTACCTAACGCTAACGTTAACAATTTTCCACAGGGACCAAAAAACCGAACGTGCAAAATGAAGTTTGTTCAGCACGTGACTGACCGAGGAAAGGAATTTCGTTCACGTGCGTTTGAGTGCTTAATTAAAAGAACACAACTGGAGGAAGAGGAGTTTGACACCGGATGCTGATTGAAAGAAGCAAGAGAAGAAGAGGAAGTTTTGTACACATTTGAGTCTGACATTAGAACCTACTCGAGGGACGATGACTGTATGTATGTTTGATGGGAAACACAGAGTGAAAATTATTTTCTTCTTCGTCTTGTCTACTAAAAAGAGTCACTTCAGAGACCGTGTCAAATAACACACACAAACTCTATACACGAGTACCGTGCTCCTGCAATCAAATTGTGAGTAAGTCAAGTCAAACGGAAAGGGGGAAGGAAAGTGCAAGTTTTTGGAAAATGAAGTTGAGAATTGAGAAAAGTGTGATAAAGAGAAAGTGAGACAGAAGAGAGAAAGACGACAAGACTTCAATGCGTGCGTGTGACTTCTTCAAACACCCAGGATGAAATGATGACTTTCCTTGCTTTTCCTTTCCTCTTTGTGTACAAGTCGGGAGCGATGTCGACATTCAGCTATCTCTCTTCGTTCCACCAACGGACAGACGCAGGCACACAAACCCGAATTTCCTCTTTGTACCTTTTTCACTACAGAGCAAAAAAACCTTCTACGCGTCTTTTCTCAGATGGAGATTTTCTCCACTTTTTGCGTGCTTGTTGCTCCATGTATCTCCACTTGCACACTCATTCACACAACTCTTTTTTCTCTGTTGCTTCCACCACATTTTCTAATACTCCTATCCGCATTCCAGCCAAAACTTGATGTTTCAGTATCATAATCACAATAACCATCACCATCATCATTTTCATCCTTCTTTCCCCATAACAGTGTGTAATTTGAACCTTAAGCTACAGCACAAATTAAGTACAAACGCTGGTTTTAAGTAGAAATTCTCAAAAATATTAATCGTCATCCTCTTGAAAAAAAATACTCTGCACTTGATTTTTGGAATGTGCACTAATACTATTAAGTGTGAGTCGGAGCATTCCAGAGTAAGTATACAGTTTCCCAATCCAGTGAAAGCAAATTTTGAAAATAAGGGTCCGAATAATCTAGTAAACTCAGCCAAGTCTGTATATTTTCTCAAGGACTTTGGGTACATTTTTCCTCGTCCGATTTTTTTATGGGCACTCATGTTCACAAGCTGCTACGCTGCTGCTGATGTGACTGTAACGTGAAAATTGCTCGAAAAGAATGATAGGACGACGATGGAAGTCAAAAAAGATGAAGAAGGAAGAACACAGTGAGCTTTTATAAGTTAAGGAGGAAGCAAGCAAAGGGAAAAAGCTCGCTATCTTATAATTCGAAGAGTACTTTTCTCGAGTTGCCCGGTTGGCCCGCATTATTATCTCCTTTCAGTCAAGTGGAGTAAATAAAGAGAGAGTTACAACCAGGGGAAACGTGATACGCGTGACTTTTCACTGTAGAGTATACCCAAGTTACAATAACGCTATTCACAAACACAGCAGTGGACAAAATATATCATATACTACCATTAGTACATTATGGAGAGTTTGAGAGAAAGTGGACTCAATGGCCAAGCTTGCCTCTGGTCGCAGTTTGGACACTTTCACTTTTATTTCGCTCTTTCTTTGACTACGTAAAATTGAGGCACTGCATTGTAAAAGTACGTAAGAACACTGACGGAATGTCCCTTGCCGCTCTAAGTTTTAGTTTTAAGCTCCGGAGAGAGAGCAAATAGTGAAAAGCGGGAGAGAGAAAGCCGTTGAGAGATTTTCCCAATCTTGTTGGCTCGGAATGGAATAAGGAAATGCGTTGGCGTGTGTGTCGGTAAACCACGAAGATTAGATGAAGAGAAAAAAGGGCAAAGTCACATTGGAAATGGCGAAACTGCTGATCCAAGAGTGAATGTGACTTGTGACTACTACTTGCATGGACACATAAACGCTCAGGCTGAATGATAGTCAATAAAATCCCAATTTGTAAGGCATTTACAACCAAAATCGTTCCCTAATGGGAAAGTCATGTCTTGAAGAAGTGAAGTAAGAGAGTGTCGTCATCGATCCGCTCACACGACCCTAAGCATCACATTTTCCAAAGAAGAAAAAAAAACCTAATGCACACATGCACAGCCGTTTTCTTCAAGTTTATCGTTCCATAGACGCTATTTTTTTGTGGATTATCACCTCTATGAAGTAAAAAAGAAGTTCGAAAGCTCTTCCTTCAGTCACGCCTCTAGCTTTTCTAATCTTTTGTGCTCTTTCAAAACACGATGATTTCAAATAACATTTTCCCTGTGTTTTAAAATTGAATTTGCAACAAAAAAAACCAACTTGGGAAGAAGAAATGGCAAATTGTTTCTTAAAACAATTTTTTTCTAGGAGCAATTTTGTAGCTTAGGAATCGTAAGTTCTAATTAAACCGAGGGACACATAAAAATACTCGGTAAACGTTAACCTTAGACCAATTTTATGTTCTTATGACCAATTAGCTTGTGGATTTACTTGTATAACTTGTGTACTGGGTTGTGCTACAGTGTATAGATGGACTTTTTTCATGCTCCTGTTTCGGGTTTCGTGCCGTCGTGTGTCCCCATTATTGACCTTTTGTAACTTTGTTAATGGGTAAGAAGTAAATTGCTTAATCAAGTTAGAACTAGAGGTTTGCCTTCATTGCCTGTTGATTCAACGGTTTTGCTGACTTTGAAAGTAAATTAAATACAATTGATCCCGTTTTTGTCATCAGACATTTGTCTTAGATAATGATAATGACAGTAATTTTTTATTCGTTTTTTTGCTTCTTCATATTGTTTCTTCTGATTATATTGCAATTCCAATTAGTGATGTGTCATATGCTACGAAATAGTCAAATGGCTAATTAAGAGCATTTTTATACAAGTCCTTGAGATCCTTTCAGTCCAAAGTCAAGCTTGAAGCAGAATGACGACGTAGGTGATAATAATGCTGAAAGTGTAAAGAAGGGCTCTATGTGTGAAACGAAAATATCCTCCGGCAGAAAAGGACACGGGATTGGCAGAGTTGGCCGTTAAGAAAGCAAGGACAACGTTGGAATCCCCGGTCCTAATTTTTTTCTCACTGACGGCATTGACGTGGACAAGAGCTTGGATGAGGGACGTGTTGAAGCAAACGGATGATTGGTGGACTCGACTCAGGCTGAGGAACACAAGAAGAAGTCGAAGAAGAAAACAAATCCCATTGACAAAGTGAAGGATCCAAATGTAATCGTCCGAGGAGTCGCGAGCTGTTAGTGTTTCAATGGGCTCGTTGTCCGTTGTAAGGTTGGAGTCGGTGTGAGGCAATGGACCAATAAGATGTAAAGTAGAAGATGATGTAGACATTTGAAACCGTTTTATGACGAGGAACCAGATAACGACGCACATGGAAATGAGAAGGGCAGAATTGAGAGCCAACACCGACCCGAAAATGCAGTTCGTTACGGCTTGCATAGAAGCAATGGACTGGAAACGGTTGATCGACTCTAGAACTGTGGACATGAGGTCAGCAGGGTCACTTTCTCGCAGGTTCCTTGGATAAGATCCAACATAGTAAATATCTTGTGGTTTCTTCATATGCACTTGGCTCATGTACGTGTCCATTGACTGTTGTTTGGAGTCATAAACTTTATTTTTATGATTTTGTGGATCCATGGACAGTATCAAGTCATTATTCTGGGACCCTTTCCCCTTCTCATCACATTGGAATAATGACATTGGAATCTGTAATAAGTAGTCATGCAGCAATCGAAATTGTAAAATTCTCGGATGTCCGTATGCCCGTGAGAGCAAAATAGGCAAAATGTTATGTATACTTACGGAAACTTAGGAATTTGGTTTTCTTCTGCGTCAAAGCTGATATCATTTGACTCTGAACATTTTTCATGGAGATACAAAAGCAAGTAGCCAAAGTAGCCGAAAACGCTTCGATCAATGCTTGAGACCCGCACTTGATGATGACCATGTACATCTGAAAGAGACAGCTGAGGATGATCAACTCTGTGGGCGGGTCACCGGGAAAGTAGTGAAGAAGAAAAGTTTCTTCTTTCGGGTTTTTCCAAGCAAATATTGCAACGCAAGTCCCGGAAACAAGAGTCACGGTGATGTAAAACGCCAGGAGTCGTCGAAACACGACTCGAACGCAGGAAGGACTTGCATATCCTTGCAAAGCTTGACGGTACTCTTCTGTCGTATTGATGAACCTTGTCACACTTTGTCTCCGTACTATCACGGCCACAATGAGAATCATGGGGATGAGAATTCCATAGCACCAACACAGTAATTGCACAAGGCTCAGGCTATTCCTTTTGACTGGGTTCATGACCGAGGTAAAAATTTGAAAAACAAGGTAAGCAAAGTACAGCGCCATTATCATCAGAGTTACTACTGTTCGGTAAAACCGAATGGAATTGAATCGTACAGTCAATTTCTCATTCACGACTTGAAACGGACTCACTCCCAGGATGTAATTAAGTCGAAGCAATGGTTGTAGAATACCAATTGTTTTGATGTCAGCGCAGTCCTCGAAATATTCCACTTTATTCCGTCGATCCATTTTTAAACAAGGAATTTTATCTTTCAAAATCCAAGTTTCAAAATAATTACAAAATAATATGAATCGAGTTTATAACACTTTGACACAGTATTTTTACGTGTGGTGCGAATTCGTTCAATGACGCTTAGGTCGCGGTTTTTATTAACTCGCCATGCCAATTATTGTGGTAGATAATACGCAAAAAAGACTCGCCGCACCTTCAATGTCAATATTTAGTAATTAATGTTTAATCTAATACGGATTATAGAATTTATTGTTCTATAGTCTACAGTGAAAACACATTAGAAGATGCTTTTTCTCACGT
>JABASF010000434.1:0-42469 GCA_019776145.1 Harlomillsia oculata | reverse complement strand
ACTTTGCACATTTGCATTCCAATAAGCTATAGAAGAACAACCGATGTTACTTTGTAATAGAGTCGAGCTTCTTTGCATTGTGTGTCTAGCTGAAGAATTGAACTGTTTGAAGACAGCGTTGTTGAGAAGCTAGCGTTCGTTAAATCAAAAATAACAGAATCGTTTCGAACATTTCGTTTCCAGTAGGGAATGCGGGTATTGTCATCCGGCAATCTCATGTCAGGTATTGGAAATCTGAAACACATGTACATCGAAAAAATGTGAGTTATATATGAATCTTCGCTCACCATGCGTTGGTGACTCTTTTAATAAACTTTCAGTACAATTACAATTACCTGAAATTTATTTTACATCTTGGCGACTCAATTTTAATAGATGTCCGCGTTTGGTTTTGGCCACTGAGGCAATCCATCTAAACATATTATCACTGGTTGAGCCTATAACTCAACAATAAATATAATGTACGATATGTTTACTGTTTATTCTTACCTGCATTTTTAACTGATCCGTTTTTGACTCTGTATAGTGCAAAAGTTGGGGGTGTAATAACGAATTGACGCGGTCAATGACAGACATGTCCACTTCAGCAGAGCATTCCTGTAACTTTATTTTGATAGTTGACTTGGAACAAACGCGCCGTTGGCCTTTGCAACTCTTGTGTTTGAACTCGATTTTACAACTTTGATTTATGCCTTGTTCCAAATTGCGAGGAAATGTCAAAACCTAATGCAACAAAATGGGTACTGGTAAATACTAATTTGCATCAGTTTTACAATTTGCAACGGAGACAATGTGCATATTGTACCTCAATGCAATCCAGTGGTTTATCTTTGTTCACGGTTCCCATACTGTCCTTTGATGCAAGACATTCTGTTAACTCACAGTAACCAATACTAACGTGTCCATTGGTTAAAGTCGTGTTCCCATTAGAACTGCTAAGCCCATCAACTTTAACGGGAGCTCCAATAAGTCTGTAAAATTATAAATACTTTAAAAATCTAGAAACGAAATTATAAATATCTACTTTTAACGGCGCATGAATTCTATACCTATGGTGGCTGAGTTGACATGTCTCCTTCCAATTTTTGACGGACAGCATCAATGTCACTCTTTCCAGTAATATTTGCTCCAAAGAGTCCCAAGTGTCTAAAAAAGTTACCTGATATCTTCCTCATGTCATCAACAGTCTGTTGTATAACTGCCGTTGTCGCTGACATTGACATAACGTCTTCATGTAGTAATACAACCGTGACACTAACAAAGCTGAGTTGAAACTTGGTTTTTTCATCCGCTATTGAGCTGGGGTACAGTGCTGAAGATACTATAGGAAGTGTAGACGGTGACTGGTAATAAGGGCCTTTCCCAGAAAGTCTCGTAGAGAACAAACTTTCAGTAACAGACTGATTCATAGAGGAACCAACTGATGTAACGGATGCATTCATAAACGTAGACGTCATACTTGTAAACATTTCTTGTTTGGTATTCTTCATAGGTAAAAATTCATCATCGCTTTCATCTACACAAAGTTGTAAAATATAAGTTTCATAATTCGCATACAAAACTAACCACAGACTATAGATACTAGTATCTAGTCTGTGAAAACTAACGTTTATTTTGGAACATGAAACTAACCAAACCCAGCAGATGACCAGCCTTGTTGCTGCTGAAGACCTGGTACTCCTATTGTTCCCGGTTTTAATTGTTCCTGCAACTCTTCTTCAACACGTCTGAAATCGAAGGAATCCATCGGCTTTTCTTTACAACGACGCCCAGACAAATCGTCCAGTGATACACAAGATTCTGGGTTAAGTAACTCATTGAAAAGCTTGAGAACAAGGTGAGCTTGCATCGGAGACATAAACGCAATTAAGGAACCAAAATTACAATCAGCCGTTATCTAAAAATTCAAAAATATATATTTATGCATTGTCATTATCATTGCTGTCATTGCATGAATGCAACTATACGTGAAATTGATCTTGAATCAATGAACACACCTGTGGTCCACTAATGGATTCATTTTGTTTAATTTTTAACTTAATTTCGTGTCGTCCAGAAAACTTGGCGAGGAGAACAGTATTACCATCTTGAAGTTCAGATTCCTAGCAGAAAATATGGTTAAATTTTTATATGCAATCGAATGTTAGAATTAGAATCAATCCCGACATTTTCCACGTCACAAACACACCTTCGCGCCGTAGTTATATAACCTAGGGCAGAAAATGTCACTGTAACACTGCATGCTTTCCAACGATATCTTCTTATACGAGTATGCGGTTTCATAAGGCTGATTATCATCTCTACGTTCATCACAGGCTTCGTCAAAATATCGCCATCTAAACGGTAAATCATTATAGTGTTAAAAATGTAATCAGTAAACAAGTAAACTCCAGCAGCCGAAAACATTATGTGAAAGCTCAAATGTTATTACAGTTTTATGTGAAATTCTAAGGCGATTCCAGTATCACATCCTTTCTGAGTTCTTTCGACCCGAATCACAGAATCCCGAAAACAAATTTTGACGCGAGAAAGAACTAAAACATAAATGACATTCAATCCAATTCTAATTTTAGGAAAAATACTAAAAACTAACCTTTCACCTTAACTTTAACGTTAAATAAGATAATAAGATACCTGCATCAATTGCTTGAGCGCAAGCATCCAAGCCTGATAAATTATCTTTTTCTTCCTGATTAGGAAACTCTTCTTCCGGATCTCCAGTGCTCATGCATTCTTCGGCTAGTTGCATACTAGAGGCCATGCTAGTCCACATTGACTCTAACATCGAACTTCCTACAGTTCAGATTTCAATAATAATTAATTCAAAACATCATTATCATATAAATCCAATTCTAATAAACCATTCACAAAGCTTACCAGTATCTATTCTTCTCTTGGGTTGTATAGTAACTTGTAAGCCTGACACTTCAATCTCACTACTTTCATACATTAGGGATGACCATGGTATTGCAACAGAAATGTTGTCCACATGACCATCAATAAATTCAATAGGGATGTTTTGTTGTTCTGCGAGGGCATTAAGTGCCTGTGACATCCAAATAAATGTGAAAATTAAAAAGGGGTAATGAAAATTACAACACCAATTTAAAGGAATGGGCAAATTACGAGACATACTTGACAATCCAACGAAATATTGGTAACATTTCCTGTTCCTTTGTAAAGATCAATGGTCAGCTGTTCAAGGGTCAATTTCTCCTGCAGATATTGGCCCAAATATCTCTGCAGGAGGTATCTGGAAATCCGTTTCTTGAGACTTTCCGTCCATGCGGACCACATTTTAATATCGCCTAAATTAAAACAAAGAAATTGTACAGGAAATGATGAATAATTATAAATCCACAAAACGCACAAACCTACTCAGAACCAATAATTGCAACCAATAGAGCAAACAAAGTAATGGAAAATGTATGGAATACAACTCACCAGTTGGCAGTGACGCAATAGTCTTATCTACACAGATGATGAGCTCATAGCAGTGGGTTCAACTGCGATTAGGAGGTTACACAAGAACATCTACTTTAAAACAAATGACTGCAAAATTACGAATTCTACTATTCTACGCTTTAATTTTCAGGATGAAATTACTGGAATTAACACTTAGCAAACTCATTAAAGGGATCACCTGATCACTCTTCCCAATTCGATTATTATTACTAATGTTTAATGTACTAGGCTACGAGGAACCTACGGACAAAGGTATTTCTGTCGAGAAGGAGAAGGTCACCAATGACCTCCAACTTCAGAGACTACCTAAATTCTCAATTAAATTCCCTAAAACAATATTATTAACGACGAATTCTACTGGTTAATGGCAATGTGGAACAATGGAACAATGAGCTTCGTTATTGGGGATAAGATGATGATGAAGTGAAGCAGTTGTTTCAAGTCGAGTCTTTTGTTTTGCTTTTTGCGAAGTAGACATGGTAAACCACGAGGGCTGACTCAGCTGATTCCATGGGTGGCCCTTCAGCCCGCTCGCCACTCAAACTCTCATTTCGAGGCAGACGAGACACCCAGCACCTCGACTCGAATCTTGCTCTCGAGGCGCTGTCTTCTGTGCTCTCACCAGCAGCTCTCCGTTTCCCATCATTTTATTCCACTACTTCAATTTAGATTAGCTTCCATTGTCCCGTCAATTCCTCTTCGAAAAAGTTGCCACTCCTGTGTTTTACTACAATCATTGTGTTTTAGCTTTACGATTTTAAAGTATGTTTCGGGTTGGGGTAGTGATTCGGGTTTTTTACATTCATTCGTATTGTTGAAGCTTCGTGCCGACGGCGGTGGCGACGGCGACTCAAGTCGTGACGTGGTTCCGTGTCAATTTCCCGTTACTTTTTAAACGTATTTTAGTGATGTGCGACAACCGAAATCGAGAGATTACGATTGTTCAGTTGTTAGTTGAAAATATGGTTTGACTGCGAGTTCAGTTTTAACATTAAATTGAGGAGTCAGTGTGAACGTGTGGAGAGCGTCAGTATTTCGAATTAAGATCTACGCTACCTATATCTTTCAAATACAATTCGGTATGATTCCATTTCCATTTCATCTTTAATATTTTCGTGTTTTTCTCATCCTCTAAAGTTTTGATTGTAGTTGTAATTTATAGTCCGGTGAAAACAGTTGTTGCTTCATTTCGCCATGTTGTTATGGGCAGTTTGAATTGACAGTGCCCACGCCATAAGAATACGTTGTGTAGGAATAATATTGTGTGTGCACTGTGCAGTTGGCATACGGCCAAATTGGATACGACAGAGTTCAATCAGTAAGGTTCGAAGAATAGGCCATATAAATGTAATTAAATAGAATTACGACAGTAGACCATTTTGCATTATAATGGTTATAGTACATTATATACGTAAATTCATTATTGGTTCATTATCAGAAGACGTTTGATTATGACGTTTTTGTCTAATTTTAAGATTTCTTCAATCTGTTCTGATTGAAGTACTTTTAGTCTAGGGTTTTCTAATTAAATGTTTTAAATTTCTTGCGTAATTTTTGACTTTTAGGTCTTCCATTTCAAGCATGGATTCGTCTGATGCTGAAACTGAAGTAAAATCAGACGGTGTACCACTCGACGTCTGTTTGGGTAAATCTATAGTGCGTATGTCGTACCATGATAAACTTAATGTCATTTTCGCCGGTACGGTGGACAGGAAGGTACACGTCATAGATCCTACCCTTGGGGAAATTTTGCACTCAACTCAACTTGGTTCGCTAAATAAAATCATGATTATCAGTTACTGATCAATGAGATCTTTTAAAATATTAAAGACTCGGGTCATTAATATTTACGTTCTTGTTTAACAGATGAGGAAGGCATTGATGACTGTTGGAATTTGGGCATTGGACCAGAAAAAGTCATTGTTGTGAATGGAAATAAAGTCGGGATACGAAGTGAATACAACGGTATTTTGCTTTTAGGATCCGTCCTTCAAACACCGGTCTCGTCATCAGAAGATGTTGTTGAAATAGAGCTGAGTCGGAGTGAGGCAGAAAGCCTATGTTACTGCTATTCACTTGCTGGTGTCGACACTGTGAATGAGACAATATGTGGGGAAGTTGAAGAGCATTTGAAACAAGTAGTGAGCAAGGACAACGAAACCGTTTCTCGGCTTTTATCTGTTAAAAAAGAGAAAGTAATGTAGCGTTTCAATAATAGCAATTTACTTGACTTTGAAGCAACTATTCTAATATAATAATTTATTCTCTTGTTTATATAGTGGAATACTATACGACTGAGCCTAACTCACTCAGTTTTAAAATCAACTTTTCAAGCTATGGTAAATGGATTGTGGAAAAAGAACGCGTTCATTCCCCAGCTCTCTATCGCTTCTTCAATTTTGGAAAGACTGAATGCATTGCATCCACCTGTCAAAGCAGACTGTGACCTGCCCCTAGATAAAACTCAGATGTTTTCTGAATCGGCCAGACTGAATACTTTTATTAATTGGCCGCATATGGATTACAAGTAATATTATTACGACTTTTACATTGATCGCTTAACTGTATATTATGGAAATATAATTTGTCCCATGTTTTTAGATGGGCATTACCCGAAAAAATGGCGCAAGCCGGTTTTTATCATAACCCTAGCTCCAGTGGGGATGATCGTGTTATGTGCTTTACGTGCAATGTTTGTCTTGTCAGCTGGGAACCTACAGATGAGCCATGGTAAATTCATGTTCAGTAGAATTTTACATTATCGCACGATTTCAAAGTTTTCACAAGAATGTGCTACTATAGGTCTGAACACGAGCGACATTCGCCATTCTGTCCCTTTGTCCGTGGTGAACATACACATAATGTTCCACTTAGTTTATCATGCGCCACTGCTCCTGCTATAATTGTCACTAAGTCTTCGTGGGCTGGAAAAGCCAATTTTGGGCAAGTCATCTGTTTCGAATGCTGCGTTAGTTGGATACTCAAATGGTTTAGTGGTTGTGTGGGATATCACAAAGCAAGCTAAGGTAATGAATTGTTTTTCTTCAAAGGCAAAGGGCAATACTGGCCTCGCATTGAATATGGATTTATGGATTATATTTTGTAATAAATTATGTTATCAGGAGGTGATTGAATTTGAAGTCAATTCCAATAACTTGCCTACTGGGAAATTTCCAAACACTGGCTGTGAACTTGATTTGAATTTGAAACTCAAAGATTTGGTGGATGTGGAAATGACCGATGGAACCAACAAACTCACTTTTGATGTTAAAGGTAAGGACTGCACAATACCCGGTTCTTTTAAGCTGATGTAACTATTTTGGTCTTAAGTTGGTTATTTCATGGTTTGATAGACTTGCCAAATAAAGAGCAAATGATAGTTACGTCAATTGCGATGGTGGACTGCCCACTTTCGTCAACTGACAAATCACCACCTCCTGCTATTCTTGTTGGAGGAACCTGCTCGGTTAATTCAGCTAAAAATAACATGTCCCGGCAAGCAGTAATATTGAACTATGGCCTTAATTCAAGTAGTTTCTTCGCGGAAGAAATCGTTCATCCCTTTAGTGAAGAAACATTTAAGCAATGTCCAAATACGGGTGAGGGTTTTGATTTGAAATGCCAAATGCAATGGAAGTACCTATGCTATGAACGTTTATTTATTGTCTTGAATTGAATGTATATGCAGGTACAAAACTGGAAAGCCAAACTTTTGATGACGATATTTTTGGTTCATATATATCGGAGAGTGATATGGTTTCCGATATGGGTATATTCGCCGACATGAGTGTTACAGATTCATTGTTGGAGTCAGTTGTAGGTCCATCACCGGCTGCATTCGCACCCATTAACATAACTAAGCAGAAATCACTTGCGAAGAAGATAGAGACGAAACCTATTAAATCTCCCATAAAGAAGAAGCCAGCACCTAGTGTGATGCTTTCACAGCGAACCATCTTTCAGTCTGATCTTAGTGACTGTGTACTTGTTGAAGACATTATTCCGACAATACACGAATCACAAGCAATTATATTGCTAAAATGTGGTCCCGGTCTTCCTAAAAATAACTGTTACGGTGCTTTGCTAATTTACAATGTTTATGTCGAGACTAACGTTGTATTGTTAGAAAAAGAGCCTCGGGTGTTTCGAAAGTTTATAGACTGTAATGAAGTACCTGTAACCTGTTCGCTCATCCCACCGGACATCGGAGCTCCTTCTTTTGCATGTGTTTTACCCAACGGTGGTGTACAAATAATTAACATACGTACATTGCAGGTTGCGTATGCAATTAAGCCACCAAGCGATGCGAAAATAACATCTGTCTCCTTTTGTTCAAGTAAGTACTTTCGGCGCCTCAAATGTTCGCTTCGCATATACAGATGGTTCTTGTCTATAATCGTAATCATTATGGTTTGCTCAATATCTTAATTTTCATAGGCGTTGAGAGGCTGTGCTGCGGGACTAGTAAAGGAACTTTGGAATTTTATACTTTGTCTAACCAACCTGACTTGGATCTCAAGGAAAATGACACTTGTAAGAATTCATCTGGAATCTCACCGTTAGCTTCTGAAGGGCAGCTCCGTGGACAATCTCTTAATTTGGAGTCGTTGAAGTACCTGTCTCAGCTCACGACGTTCGACATCGTGAAACCAGGTTTTTCTGCTAATGTCCCATCTTGTTGGGTTAAAATCATTCAAGCTCAGAAGGAACGTAAGCATCCACAACATTTACAACATCACGAAAATGAAACTAGCGCCACTACACTTTCCTGGAGGCTGCAGAGAACTAAGTACTTACATTATCCTAACATTTTGAATAGCATTATTTGCTGATAATGACTGAGCGAGTAACGCCGTGTTTGATTATGATTATACTAGGAATTCTAAGAAAGAACATCTTTTTGAAATCACGTTACCCAAGTCTACATACGTTGGACACTTGGATTTGAAGTTTCTATTACAGACTGGGTGTTTAAATTTCCCTACTATTGAAGTCACCTTATACAGGGCTAAAACTAAAAGGAACGTAGGAGCCATGGAAGTTGACGCGTCAGTTGATTTTGGATCGCAGTTAAAATTGAAAACTCCTTCAAACGAATTCTTGAAGTCCATCGACGCTGAAGTTGTATGTGGACCTTTAGATTTGGGATCTTACGTAGATCTTTCAGCTCAAGGAGGCAGTGTAGTGATGACAAGTCCAGCTTTATTGCTTTCCAAAGGGCGAAGTTTCTATCTGCATATTAAAGCAACAGCCATTGTCAAACCAGTGTCTTCCGGATCCGCTGTAAATATTTTTCCAACGTTACGTTTTATTTTTATATCTAGTATTAGTGGGTTGATTGATTGTTTGATAAACATGAGCACGATATAATTTTAGACCCCAAAATCACCTAGAGGAAAGTCAGAAACCATAAAACCAAAGACGTCAGCTTCAGGAGTTTCAAAAACATCCCACCACAAAGGTGCTTCAAAGGACAAGGACGATATGTTCTCGGATCCTTTGTATTCAGCACATTGCAAGATCCATGAGCATGCACAAAGCGAAATAGAAAAACGGAAAGATTATGGAGGCTGTGATTGGCTTCACGAGCTCTCTGTTACTATACGTCAAGTAAAGCCAATTGGAGTCCCAAATGAAGAGTAATATTTGAATTTGTATTCCAAAAACCTATAAAACTTGAATATTTTTTTAACAATATTTTTTTTGTTAGATCTTTGAGACGACAAATGCTTACGAGCTCTGACTTTATGCTAAGACTGGTCAAAGCTGTGATTTTTGAAGGGGAAGAAAATTCATATGCGTCACAATCGAGAGCATTGGACCTTCTTGTATGGATTACTGCTGTGAATTTATGCGGACCACAAATAGGAGAGAATAATTACCAGATGAATTTGATGCAAGCAATTCAGCAAAAGCTTAGTGCCTTAATTCTTCATGGAGTACTTTTGGCTGATCGGTCGACTGCTCACAAGTGTACAAAACTACTGGTTCTCTGCATCGAGTAAGTTAATTTTTAACGAGTCAGTCGAAGGATGTATGCTTGTTTTAGAATAATTGTGAGGTTCTCGGTCTATATTGTTAATTAATTATTTTCATTATAGTGCAATGGAAATGTATCAATCAAAGGAAGAAAAGGAATCATTTCTGACTACCTGTCTGAATAGCTTGTTGAGTTTGTTGCCATTTACTGTAACGTGTACATCAGCTGGATCATTGCAATGGTTCTTTTTACTGATAAATCGTGTTCGTTCTGAAAATCTTGGCTTAACCAGCGATGCTCTCCTGAATATGCTCAATGTGGTATCTGATGAACTTAACAAACGAAATGACCCCATGCACGCTCTGTTACGTACAAGGTAACTTTTTGTTGTTGACGCCTAGTTACTCTCGAGTCATCCTTTTACCACGGATGGAAATTCAAGTTGTTGATAGAGAGTATTAATTTTTTGAACAAACTTATGTGCTAATAAACTATTTCTTTGCTGGCAGATTTGGACTGTATGGAACTCCATTTGAACCAGAGTTATTTGAAATCGATCTTCCACCTATGACAAAGTCCCATTCTCATCCGCTGACATATTCGGGATTTTGTGCAGATGGTAGTGTGCCAGTGAGTAACGCAGGGACGTTTCATCTTTGGGGCCTTAAGGATATTGATTTCAGAGATCTCTTAGTTGGAAATCCCTTAAATGTTCGCTGGAGTAAAATTGGGCAACTGTCTCCACGTCAGCAAATCCAAGGACTTCTTGAAGTTGAACCTTTACATTTTACATGCCATGCTGCAAGCGAAGGGACTCGAATTGAAAAAATTGATATGGGTATGGAATATATGTTACTTTTTCTGTTTTTCTTCATACATGTTGTTTGCGTGTTTTTACAATTGTATGCACTATGTTTGTACTGCAGGTGCTATCCCTAATCCATTTTCTGCCATGCCACTTCCTCAACCGTGGGAGCCTTTTACAAATATGCAAACGGGAGAAGGATCGAAGAAATCTGAACCAGACAAACTCGAACAAATTCTGATGCTTCAAAAAGCATTGAAGATGGATGGTGCTGATGCGATGTACAATGATGTGCTTTCAGACCTGAAATTTATGGGAAACAATGTCGACGTTATTGAACTCAAATTTCCATACAGTATGGATTCTAGCACTCCAGCATCGATGCAACACCAGCATCATCTTCATCATCATCATATGCATTCGCTTTCGCACATTCCAATGGTACCGGATCAACATAAAAGCCTCGGAATGGTCAAATTTCCGTTCATGGTGATGAACCAACCAAGCCATTTACAATCTATGAGTTCTTCGGGGTCAACGGCCAAGGTGACACTTAGTTACATGCAACCAGGTTCAGTCGGTTTACCTGTAGGTCTGCCTACTACTTCTTCAATCCAAATGTTGCCTCCGCATTCTGCTCCGTCCAATGTTTCATCACAATCGCAAATGCAATCTTCTTCATCGACGGATACAAAACAGCCAACGTTGCAGCAAACAGGAGCCGAAAATGGGAAGAATGAGAGCGATGGTCTTAGACTACTTCTTTCTCCGTGGCAGCAAATGATGTATGTACCTCCGCAACAAGCGTTAGTCATTGATCGTATGCACTCGGGTGCACGTAGATACGTCGTTTTGGATTTTGGAGCTCCGATTTTGCTTACCGATATGGTCATTCCGGCGTGCAATGATCTAGTGTCGTTATCACTTGATATTTGGCTTCGCCGTGAAGAGGTTGATGGTCAGCGGCTTGTGGTTGCATCGGATATTGGCATAAGATCTTTGGTAATTTGCGACCTGCAACCTCCTCCAATTTGCCGATACTTAAAGATCACTGCTATTGGGAGGTACGGAATGGGAACTACTAAGTGCCGAATACCAATTGGAATGTTTTACGGACATACGACGGTTCTTGAAGACGACCTGCGAGCTGATACGTCATCATTATCTGACGTTCCCGTACTAACACCAGCTACTGTTCAGAATAACTTGTCAGTTCTCTCGTATCTCGTGGAAGATATTGGATGTAGATATCAACTTGCTTGTTCTAAATTAAAACGACTACTAGAACCTCTTTTGAAACCTGAGATTTCTTCCTTGGATCACATATCGTATTATTTGCCGAAAGGTCGTGAACGGAGCAAGCTTGGACTCAATTCATTCTCGGACCAAACTATTATTTCATGCTATCAGGTACGAATAATAGAAATAATGAGTCACAGATGTTTTCAAGTAATATTTAACGCAATATTTTGCTGTTACTTTACTAGGAATGTATTACATTGCAACAACAGCTGAACATGACTAAAAATGTTGTAAAGCGCCTACAAAAGTCGCTTGCACCGTTTCCAACTTTGGACACTGGTCTTCCGCCGCCGCGGTCTGTATTATCGGAAATCTGTTCCGACAAAGTTCACATTCTGTCAGAATTTATCATAGAGTCCTTGCTAGGAATCAGTTTTATGGCATCAAGCAATGTTAACCAAGTTGGCTTCGTGAGTATTTACAATTTTGCATAGTAACTTGTTTCTTGACTCGTGAGTTTGCATTTACGTTGTTTAACTTTGTAATTTCAGTCAATTCCGTATCCTTTGTACACCAATTTGAACCAATCCATGTGCGAATCTCTATTTCGAGATATTTGTGTATTGGAGAATGGCCAGTGTCAGTTATCAACATGCACACTTTTGCTTCGAGTTTGTGGATTTCAGCGTTGGTGGGGTCAGTTTCTGGCGTCGATCTTGAAAACTTTGTTTTCATCCATGAATAAATCCGTGTTTCCACAAGATCGGTACGAAACGTTTTTTCATTCAGTCTGGATTTTGTAATAAACCGTATTATTATTATTATTATTATGCACCGTATTTTGCAGAGTTTTTATGTTGCTGGTGTACCTGGGGCAAAAGGCATTGCTAAATGGTCAAAATGCATCTGTTCTCGAAAGTACAATGCAGCTTTTGGCTGACATTTTGGCTCCAGTGGAAGAGAAATCTGGCTTTCTTCAATCCAAAGTCGACATGGCATTACTTGGTTGGGTTGTAATGTACTTGTGCCTCTGTTTGGATGGTATCAATTGCACTTTGACCAACCATTCAGGCCTCAGTTCCAGTTCAGATAATAACTGCAACAGCACTAGCGCNCAACAGCACTAGCGCCGGCTCTGCCGAGTCTTCTAGTGCAACAAAACGAAGTAGAGAAAAGAATGCCAAAGAAGGTTGGCGGCTTTTTAGTCACTCTAGTTTAATTTTTTTAGACTGTGTGCTGAGTTTTGTTTTGATTTGTAATTTGTGTGACAGCTAACAACGTTTCGTCCAGGTGGGATTTCATTCAAGGAGAAAGCGCGTTGCATCGTCGGTTGAGTAATCCAGCAAAAATGGCTGGATGTACGGGTTTTAAACGCCGTATCCAGAAAAAGATTTTGGCCACAAAGCAAAAGCTTGAAGAATTAGATACTGTTGCAGCAGGGCTCGGTGGGCTCGGTTATTCGTCCGGAGGAGTGAGTATTGTACCTTTCGTTAGTTGTACAATTCTCTTATTTTTAATATTAAAGTGACTTTAAAAATTTTAAATTATTCCATCGCTGTCGTAGGGACCTGGACTCGGAAGTCAGCTGTCAGCTTTGGGTAATAAAATTGAGGCAATCAAGCAAAAACAAGCCAATATTGGGAAGACTATCAAACTTCAGTCATCAAAGGTAAATATCAACTGTTTGTTAACATCACAGGTTAGTGAAAAATCAGTAATAATAAGAATTCATGATTGAGTTGTTTGGCTTCTTTTAGCATTTTAAGGACTTGTTACAGATTCGAAGAAGTGAAATGTTGAAAAAACGCGGTGGCCTGATGGGAAAGGAAGACAAACATGAATCTGGTTCCCCGACAGACGTGGAAATAAATCTGAACTTGAGCCTTAGTTTGTGTGTTACTGTCGCGAAGCGGTTGGGAATGCTCCTTCTAAAAATGGACAGCACTTGCCATTCAGATGTTTTTTTGATAGTTTGCAAAGCCCTAGCTCGGGTCTCTACAGCTTGTCGACCCGTAATATCTTTGGGAGCCATTTTTAACTTAGAACAAATGATCGGTCTTGTAAATACAGCCATTGGAAGTGAATTTGTCCGGCAAAAGAATTGGTCCTCTCCGTGGGTATCTCATGCGGTTATGTGCCTTATTCAAGATATTTTAGAAGGTTCGTTGTTTAGTATGGTATTTGTTGTTTAACTTATTTAGTTACGAAGTGTCAATGTATAATTTCGTTTCACACCACATAGGTGAAAAGCTGTTTCCTTTGAGTGGAGAAGATTTGGTAGCCGGCTCCATGAGTGAAGACATCATGTCAAACGTTGAAGAACTTCCATCTCAGTCATCAACTACTGGTCAGTCACCAGAAGATAATGTGCATTGACGATGTGGATGCTGTTAATGAAATGGATATGCTTGGATGCACCGTAGTCCAGTCTGCTGTTGATGCCCAGATGAGTTTAGATTCTGAGGATTCTGATTATGAAGAAGTGCTTGGAGCTGAATTGAGCTTTATTGAAAATCATCCTAGTGGTAGCACCAAAAGAATTTACAGCTCCCAAAAAATTAACGCCATGTATTACCAGTATTTCGACTGCTATTGATGCGCGACTTGAAAGTGGAGTTGAAAGCACTTCTGAGCTGCGACTTAGAATGATGACATTAATCGATTCCGATGTTCTCACACAGTCTCTTAAAGCTTCCATTGAGGTACATAATAGTTTGATAATTTTTTACGGTTCGTTTACTAACGGGAACTATACTACAAATTAATGTTTACGTGAAGATTCCGGCCGAGATTGCAAAAAACTTTACGGGCACTCAAGACACTGGTTCAACGGAACCGGTACCACCAAGTCCAGCAAATTCATCGCATCAGCTTCTATCATCCTGCTTTGATAAGCTTTTTATGATGATTTCGTCGGAGGTATATGGGTGGATACGGTTTTCGTTATTCTGTATAAGCGCACAGTGTGGTAATGCAGATTAATTTTGTTTTAGAATGGTCCACTGAGCATGGAGAAGGTACTTCAACTTTGGGTGCGTATCAATGTGGATGGTCTATCTTCTCCCGTGAACTTGAAGCCAGTAGTTCCTCTTTCTTGTGATTCGATTTCTGCCATAATGCAAGCTTGCAGCAAGTATGACTATTGACTTTAGCTTATAAAATTAATCAATATGTTATTTATTAATCACTGAGATTGAATACTGAATATTTGTATTGGTTCATGTTCATACCTTGTCATTGTGTTTACTTACAGAAATCCTACAATTGGTGTTCAAGAATGGGGACTAGCTTTCCAATGCTTGACATTGGCGTGCAATCAGAGATCAGTAACCGACACTTCAGGACAGTGGCTATATATTCTCAGTGACAAACATTTTCCAGATATGATCCTTAGGTTTATTTCTGGTACTGGAATGAATCTTCATAAAAATCATATCGTTTCGGTAATTCTTTGTAATATTACTAATTTCATTTTACATGTGTATTTATGTCTTTGTACTAAACAATAGTTGTTTGTTGATATTAGGTTGGGCCAACAGTGTGCCAGCATTTCTACAATTTCCTGTTACGTATTCGACAATTAAGCACGGACACTCCCTGGACTCACTGTTTAAAAGAGATTTTACTCCAGATTTTAAGTACCTTTTTAGCTGGACCGTTTATTAATTCGGACTTTCCTTTGGATGCTTTTACCAAGTTTTTGGAACGTACAATGTGCCCAGATCTGTCTTATGAAAGTCCCGCTACTGTTGTCAGTATAGTGGAAAGGACTGGTGAGCGTAATAGAATTTTTAATTACCTTCGGTATAAAACTTCAGGTTTAATTACTATTCAAATTAATTTTATTTCAGCGCAAATTCTGCATATGTTTGAGTTTATGCCCAACAAGATTACAGTTCGTTCCACCAGCGAAGTTAAGGCCATGCAGCCTGTCGTCACTCCTGGCCCAAGTGATACTAAAACGGGAAAGATTCAAAATGTGGACAATATTGTTTTTCGGTTGGTGTCGTTGTCTGCATCTATTTTGACTCTTCCTTTCAAACCTAATCCTGCGGTAAGGCTGTATATTTTGTCTTTGTAATATTGTCAAATTAATCAAGGTATTGAAGTGTGTATAGTAATAATAAATTGTTCTTATTGTTGATACATAGTCGGAACCGGAAGTTCAGGAGTTCTTAGCACAAATGCCGTTGTCAGACCACATCAAGAAATATGAGCCCATTCTAAATGAGTATGTTTCCAAATGTGGCTCCAATGTACCCAAAACTATATCGGATATTGGTAATGTTATTTTCTCAAATATGTTGAATATAATATTGCATTTTGTGCTGTGCTTACAATGTTAGTATTTGTATTAGTATTACAAATGGAACCAACAATGATGAGAATTTTGTCAGTTCTCGCGAATCCGAACGGAATAAATGTGCTTGTTGCGGGAGACTTAGCGACTGCTTTCAGTGTCATGGAATCAAGTCCGCCTGCCACAGTGGGGGATGCAGTCATTGACCTATTCAACAAGTTGTGTAAACATGCGTCAAGCCCCAGATGGAAGATTCAGCCTATTTTCAAATTCCTATCAAAAACACCTTATGATGAATTTTATTGTCCACTGATAGTTTCTGAGACATTTGTACTCATTATGTTAAAAGTTATCAGTCAGGAAGACAATCTTATCGAATTTACTGAACTAAACTGCATCGAGGTAAGTTTCGCTTATTAGCAAATATGGAATTTATTCAAAGACTTTTGTGTAATAATTTTACTTTTACTTTGTTGCAGTTTGTTTGTGACAAGTTGGTTAACAGTACGAAGAAGTTTTTTAGTAGCTGTCCCACCTTTGTATCGCTACTGACGCAGCACATTGGTCGTTCTGAGAGCAGTGGATTCTATGGACAGAAAAAGTTCGGCAATGAATCCATCGACATGCCAGACGGACTCATTAATGTTGCCCCTCTTGGTACATGTCTAATTTTCCGGTTGATTATTCAAATGAAATTAAGTTGAATTACTTGTGCAAGAAGCTCATACTTCATTTTAACCTTCATAGGCTCAATTGCATCTACCAACTTTTCTGCACATCCGTCGGAGGTACTTTTACAAGCAACCCCACCGCACAGAAGAGCTCGTTCCCCTGTTTGGTCGTATCACTTTTTCCCGGAGGAAACGTTTTTGGAATTAGTTATCACTCTTCCATGTGCAATTCTTTTAAAGGAAGTACAAGTCGTACCTCACATGACTTCACTTTCATGTAAATTCGATAGTACAATATTCTTGAACTGCTTTTGTCATTCATTTCATTTGTCGTTCATTTCATTAAATCCTACAATATTATTTTATATTCAGCTGCTGCAAGCACTCCCGCTGTGATGATTGAAATTTCTCGTGAAAGAAATTATTTCACTGTGCCAATGGGTCCACCCGTTCATTGTGGCGGTTTATCCACTATTAGTATTCAGTTAAATCAGCCCCAGGTTGCTCAGACTGTCCTGCTTCGACTCTTCAAGCCCAAAGATTCAAATAACTTGGGTTTGTCACAAATTCGTTTATTGGGATCGACAACGTTTAGTGAAGCGTCCTTTCAAGGAACTTCCAATTCCGATAATGCTAAAAACCTAGAATCAAGGTAAGTGTATATTTGTACACTTGAAACTATTGTGGTGATGTTTTTCTAAAGGTTGATTAATTGCGTAATGTGCTTTTTACTTGTAGTATTCACTGGATGTATATTTTGGATCGTGCTATTTCTGTGTCTGGAAAGAATTTGCAACTTCAGCGTAGAATTTTGGAAGTTGCCGTGAATATTCCAGACTTACTACAATCGTGTTATTCCATGTTAATTTCGCCAGTTGCGAATGGAAAATTGAACGAAGTATGTTTGCCGCATGTGGCCGCAGTTCTGTTTCAACTAGGAGCCCTTAAGAAAAGTTTAAGTGAAGATTTAATAAACTCGTTACTTGGACCGGTGCAAATAGCGTTCTTTCATGGTAATACATTAAATAACGTTAAATTAAATTAAATACATGTTATATTTTGTAGACATTTCGTTATTATATTGCGAAGAAGGCTTATTTAGAAGAAGGATATTTTCAAACAGGTATGGTCGCCAATCCTAATCACCAAGCATCTTTAGTTTCACAACAAAATATGATCACGGAGTTGGTCTACCGATTATGCTGTCAAATTCCGGAATGGGGTTATTCTAATCTTGTCCTTGTGGTAAAGTGGCTAGAAGAATACTGCGACAAGGCCATCAGTGTTATCTATGTACTATAACCTTTTGTTATTATGTCTAATATGGATTTATTTCACAAAAATCTTTGAATAAGTAAGTGGACATTCTAAATGTTTGTTTTACAGTCTCAATCAACATCATCTGGCGCTGGAATTTTCCCAGAGTACATTCAAGCAGCGGCTTGTGCACTTTGGTCGATTGCCTTAGAGGGCAAAGTAGATCTCATAGAAATTTGTACACACGGACTTGTTCGGTAGGTCAAGCCGATGTTTATATTATGCTTAGTGTTCTTGTTACATTTAAATGTACTATACAATGAACGTCTTCTATCGGCTTGTTTCAGAAAACTGTACGTATGGTCACAACGACTTGACTCTTCTTCAGAGCTAAAGGCGTCCATTGATCATATGATCTGTTCAGTATGTTATAGTCGTCCGTGGCTATTTGCATACCTGATGTATTGTATGGGAATATTAAAACCGGTTGATTGGGCAGGTAATGATAATGTATAATGTCAATGAAACTAGGCACTAAATCTGTTAAATCCCATTTTACTAACGTTTGCGTTTGTACAGATGACAAACCTGTTGAGGAATTGCTTCCGTTGTGGCATGACGAAGGAATCTTGTGTGACAGTATTCAGCTTCAAGATCTTAAGGTTATTAAAAGGATCATCAATAGCAAAATGTTGATGACACTTGGACGAGCAGCGCAATCTAAAACGTCTTCTGTTATACTTCAAATGACCAATTTATTGCCAGTTCTTAACTCGACTATTATGGGTATGCATTGTTTTACTTTGTTTGTACATTGTACTGGTCTCAAATTACGATAGAATTAGATACAATAGTTTTGTGATTTTTTTTGTACAGAATTTTGGACACATTACACAAGTCGATGGATCAGTGCAGGAGCCGGTCGTTCTCAAGATTCAGTTGAAGGTGCGTTTTTGGTAGCGATACATACGTGTTCTAGCTTTTGCCAGTTTTTGTAAAATTCATGATGTGTTTTGTAGGTATAGTGTCAACTCCAGTACTGACAGGAATACTGGCGTTCTACACCGAACTGTGCAGGGTGAATGAATTGAAGACTTGGTTTGGTGCTCACGGTTCTGGATATTGGTTACCTCTTTTGAATCTCTTAAGTATGGTTTCTGGAGCTTTGAAGAATGAGTTCTTTGGAACACATTTGTATGATTTTGAGACCACGGTAATTGGATTCTTGTCACGGTGTTGCTGGTCCCATCCAGAAAATCAAGAAATCATTGCTTCTTGCCTTCGTGAAATCATTTTGAAGCAGAAAGCATCTCCCCACAGTAGTATTTTATCATATTTTTGAAACATTTTACAATGTCAAACTGCGTCACAGGATGTTAAATAGAACTTTTTGTGTTTTAGAAGCTGTATTTCTGCATTCAATGTCGTCATTTTGTCGGCGACTGTTCATTCAGCTTCTTCTAGAGAACGAGAAGGCCGTTGTGCACGTGAAAACATTCATTAAGCATCCATTGAAAACACCCAGTTCAAGTTTATCATTGAAAGATAAGCATCCGTCCATGGGTGTCAATGGAAATGATCGAATTTTCTATATCAATACACATTCACAGTTCTATGAACTTGTGCAATTGATTGGTGAGTTGCGATTATTGATATGATTGTATAGGTACTTCATGTAATAGTGTCATTTTCATAATTGTGTTTGACTTGGCATAATTTTACAGAACCATTTGGAATTGCTTTGGATAAGATAGTTGAATCGTCATTGGATTCTGGGAAATATTTCTCTGCAATCAAACGTCATCAAGGAGGACGTATCGAAGCGGGACTTGAAATCATTGATCAAATACAATTAGAGCTTTCTGGAACCGCTGCTAAAGATAAGAGAACACTTATGGAAGCGAAAAGACCCATCAAAATGGCGTCAAAGAAACTGAAATCTGAAATGGAGTCCCGCACCAACGGAGACTCGGATAAAATTAAAAGTCTTTCTTTATTATTTGAATCCGAAGATATTCCGGAAGTGCCTATTCCTTCATCTTTATTAGTAGCTACGGTTATGGCGGCTGTCCGAAATCAGAATCCAGATGCTTTTCTGGACATTTATGTTCTGAACCTACGAATGGAAATGTCACCAAATGGTGTGTTTTTATCTTATAGCAGTATTACTTTCTCTTGAACGATACTGAAACTTATTTATAATTTTATTTTAGCTTCTCCTATACAAATATCTCCGTCCACATCCTCCGGAAGTTTCCCAGCCTCGGATTCCGGTACTGAAGTGACACAAGGTGTAGAAAACAAAAGTGTTACCGTACCAAGTGTTACCGTACCAGAAGTTTTCAAGATTCAGCCGTTACGGTCCACAATTGAGGTTTTCAGTCGCATGGGCGGTTTAGGATTACTTGCAAAACATCTACCCGTGGTATATCCGGAAACGCTGCGACAAATTGCTGTTGGTTCCAAGTTGAGCGCTAACGTTAATGTAGGCATGTTGGATAAAGACAGTCCTCTTGCTGTCGATGGTGCTGACTGGGTCAAGGTGGAAAGTGCAGATGACTTTTACGATGTAAATGATTAATTTTTGGATATCATGTTACGTACCAGGGATGTGTGGTAAATTAATGAGTTGGTGTCATTGACATTGCGAATTTAGGAGATGCTAGACTCGATGGTGGCTACATCAACACCTGTGCCCAAGAGACCTCCTCCTTCACTTCGGCAATTTACAAGTAGTCCTGGTATTCCTCCACATTCAATGGCAGCTTTTGGGTTGTTTTTGGGACTTCAACGATTCTCGGAAGTTTTGTTAAGTGAACGAATTGGTGCTCAATGTATGCTTCGGTTAGTCATGGGCGTTACGGATGATGCAGATGGGAGTAAGTTGTCTTTTATAATATTAATGCTATATTTTACTAGTAAATGATGCATTATTTTATTGTTAAACGTTTTCCTTATGAATTCGTAGATGATATTTTTGGCTCCGCTGTTGCTAAAACATTACCAACTTTGCCTTTTGTGGTACTGCGATGCCTTTTGGATATCTTGCCTTTGGAAGTTGAAGAAGGAAGAGCACTCAGACGGTCCATGGTTGACATCAAAGCTGTGCATTTCATCCTTGCCTGTTTGGCAATATTCACACATCAGAGTTGCGATCCTTCTTTGATGCCCGGTTTCCAGCATGAGGTTGGTCGAATTCTATATCTGCCGATCTGTAACAATGACAAGTTTTAAATGACAAGTTTTTAAAACTTGTATCATAATCATAATTCATAAAATTACTATATATAAAGTAATAACATATAATAATCTAATGAATAGCTCGTGATTGCTGCTACCAAAGCTCAAGGGGGTCATCCTAGCAATAAGGCCAGATCGGATGATAAGTCCCATGTTTATTGGGCCAAAGGAACGGGCTTTGGCACTGGCAGTACTGCTCAAAGTTGGGACGTTGACTTGGCCATGCAGAAAAAGAAAGCTGAAGAAGAGAATGTCACGTGTCTGCTTCATCTGCTGTCCAGTTACGTTCAACCACGTACAAATTATGATTCTCAAAGTATTGGTCGTACACCGCCCACTTCTCTTTCCGCTTCCGCATCCACCTCGGAGGAAGGTCAAAGCGAAACCATGGACATACTTCCTCAAGAAGTTTCAGATTTACTAAAGTATTCGTGCCTTTTCCCTGCGATTGCTGGATATCTTCGTAACGATTCTGGTAAAGTTTTGGTTTTTAGTTTTTTCTACAATAATAATTTAATTATGTAATAACAGTGTTTCTACCTTTAGTTTTGGACATGGCTCGTCACGTACCGTTATATAGGTCAGTCTTGCAATTCCTTCGATCTCTGGTATCAAGTCATCAGTTGCTACCACTTCTAGTGCCCTCAGAGAGAAGGCAGTTGAGTAGTTCATCAGAGGAGCAACCAATTTCTCATTTGCTCAGTAAGATGAAAGACGTGGTTGACAGTTATTCGAGTCGTCTAACGTAAGTTAATGTTTTGGATTTCTCAAGATGATTTATGAATTAATACTTAATTCGTTCAATTCTTGTATTATTGGTTTTCAGTTCTAATACCAAAGGTACAAAGGGGAAAAAGTCAGCCATAAAAGCGTATGAAGATTTGGAAGACGAAGGGCTTGCTCTACTCATTCCAGATATTCAGAACACAGCAACAATGGTTGAGGTACGATTAGTTGAACGACAGCATAGTGACCAATGTTTTATTTTATACACCTACGTTAATCTATTATCCCATTTCACTGTAGAAAGCAGTAACCGAACTAATTAAGAAACAAGGGCCATGCGATGTTGACATGGAAGAGGGTGGGTCATTTTCCATTACTCCAATCAAGAAAACGTTAGAAGAGAGATATTTGGATGAAATGAAGAGACTTCAATTTTGTAAGACCGATAATTACTAATCTTGTTAATGAATGCTGTTTGTGAATCTTGTACTTAACCGTTGTTGTCGTGTTTAGCATTTTTCGAAATGATAACGGAAGATGAAAACGGAAGTGGGGGAATAAGGTTTTCTGTATCCTATCACTATGAAGGTAACGTTCGAGCTAATTGGGCACGAACGTTTCCGAATCGTTTGAAGAGACTTGCACAAGAAAGTGTCACTCTGTCAACATCACTACCTATTGCTTTCGGTAGCACAATTTTCGTTCGCTGTGACACTGACCGATTGGATGTTATGAAAGTGAGTTGACATTCATGATCATGGTGATATAATAGACTGTTTTAAGTTGCGCTTGCGTATCGTTTACTATCGCAATTAACAATTGTTTTTGATTGCCGTTTATAGGTATTAATCACAGGACCATCAGCAACTCCATATTCTAACGGATGTTTTGAATTTGATGTGTTTTTTCCGAATGATTATCCCAACTCACCGATGATGATAAATTTGGAGACTACTGGACGCCAACGTGTACGGTTCAATCCAAATCTTTATACTGATGGCAAAGTTTGTCTCAGTATTCTTAATACTTGGCACGGACGACCAGAAGAAAAGTGGAATCCACAAACATCCAGCTTACTTCCTGTAAAATTTAAAAAATATTACAAGTGTAATGCATTTTATTTTGTGCAATGAGGTTGACCGATTAATGCCTTATTTAGGTACTGGTGGCCATTCAATCTTTAATATTAAATGCGGAACCATACTTCAATGAACCTGGATATGAAAAATCCAGAGGCACAGATTCAGGAGAGAAGAATTCTCGAGAATACAATGCAGGGATTCAAATAGCTACTTTAGAGTGGGCTATTTTAGATCAATTACGACAACCGTCTGCTTGTTTCAAGGATATTATTCAGCGACATTTTTGGATGAAGCGAGTTGAAATTATTGCTCAGTGTGAAAAATGGTTGGAGGATTTGATTGTCACTTGCATGCACGACAAACGAGCTGGTAAAAGTGTCACGGGGAGTGGAGATCCAGTCACTGTGTTTAAAGTATGACTTATTTTTCGTCATATATCATTGAGTTCCTTGGCCAGTGTGCATTATTATAAATGAGTGTTTTGTGTTTCCTTTCAGAACAATTTAGCGTTATTGAAGAAAGAATTCGCAAACATGAAACCTCCTGCAGGATTTGAAGATCTTACTGACATGTATCCAAAGACAGAAGAACAGACAACTCCTGCTACAACACCTAATAACTCTGCCACTTCTTCCACCAAAGCAACAAAAGCTACTGAAGGCACTCTCTCGTCCACATCATTGTCCCTCATTTGATGAAGATGATATTATGTTTATGGAAATGTAGCTTAAGGAGCTCATAACAATTCAAATTTTCAAAATATCATGATTGTAAGATTTGTCTACAAGATATTTAAGCGTAGTCTATCGTACTCTGTAGTACTTAGTACTAATATTTATCTATTATTGTATTCGTAGTATATACTATTGTCACTGTATGTCATCTCATGTCATTAAAAATGTTTGTGATATGTAGACGTATAATGGTAATGAGAGTGGTCACTGCTCAGATGCTCTTGGTATTTTAATATTCGCGTGTGGTGTGAGGCGTGACACTGTAGTGACAATTAGAGTGCAGCTGTGCTTTTGAAGTCTGATTGTTTGTTTGCAAATGTAATACTAATTTTACTAATGCCAATTCCATTTTAATAAACATGTATCAACTTTCGCGTTGGAGTATGAATCCTATTAACACTATAAATTATGTATTTGTACATTTTGGTGTATTTATTGTAAAAAATTGCGGAAAGAGGAAATGAGAAGAATACTGTAATCATGTCAAATGTCAATGTCAATAATCACGTCAAATGTTTGCTAACAGCCTTACTTTAAATTAGTTTAGTATCATGTTTTGAAGTGTAATGAAAGTGCTTAATTGAATAAAATTGTGGAAATAATGAAACCGAATGATCACAACTGAAACGTCATTGCTGTGATGTTAATTCAGCAGTCATCATGGCTCAACTGAAGCGTTGACATGAAAATGTCAGTTTTTACCTTCTGATAATTCTGATTCACCCAATGTTAAAGTTGCACGTTGTAATTTTGTAATGCTACATGATTACGACGATGTACGCTGGCTGTACCGCATGAGGGCACGTGCGCCACACACAGTCAAACCCAAATGCAAGTAAAAGTGGGTCTCCGTTCGTTCGTCCCTTCCCTCATTCATTGCACTGTGCTCTGTTGTGCTGTGCAGTTGCAGCTTTCCTCTTCATTTTCTCTCATTTATTTGACGTCTCAGTTAGTTTTACGTGCACGAACAACAGACGGACGGATGACGTTTTTGTCTTTCTGTCCAACCCTTTCATTTGAGATTTTTACCCTAATTTAAAATGGGGTAGATTTTTCTACGAAACTCGATACCTGAGAATTTCAATTGTGTAGGCAGTGTACGAGAATCATTCCGACTCAAACAGATTCCAAAAATAAGTTGTACAAGATTTCTGGTGACGGTTTTTCGTTGTCACTATTTTACCGTGGGACGTTTTATAAAGTGAGAAAGACAAACATGTGAATTTTTTTAAATGTTGAAAATCGTCGTCCGTGATCTTTTAGTTATTTAAACACCTTTCTTTATATAAAAATTAATGTCGTGTGTGATACATGAAAAGATGATGAGCGTGGGCGTGGGCGATCATAAGTCATTAATTGATTTTTTCTAAATCGACGTTTACAATAAGCAATGCAATCATAGTCACTCATTCCGTCCAATGACTTGTCCAGCCACTGTTCAAAAGAATATATTTAATGCCTTGTCCATTAAATGTGAGAAGAATATCTAATTTATTAATGTCTTGAAACGACACAGCGGCACGAAATATCTCAGAGACCTATGGTTGTTTTAACTTTAAGTGATAATTAATAAAATTATATATAAAAATTAATGTCGTGGAATTTTCCGTCGTCGGTACCCAGTACCAGTACCCACAAAATGTTCCGATCACTGAATGAATAACGCCTGAGACATTGGTAAGTCAGTTTTGATGTTCAACAGTTTATTTGAATGTTTTGTTTTGAATGCTATTTGCTCTGATAAGCGATTACGATTTAATATTGTAATGATAACGATTCGAAATTCTCATTCATCATAAGTTCAAGTTATATTTGCTTATAATATAAGTAAAGTTGTATAGTAAAAGTTTAGTATTGCTTTGCTTGCTGTTCTCATGGGTCAGTATGAGCCCTATATGGGCACCTTGCAGATTGATGAATGATCGAATCATCCTTTTGCGAGGTTATCGTGAAAGGACCCGATAAGATAAGAGTTTGTGAATGCTATTACTAATATAATATATAATACATAAAATCATACAGAAGGTTTATAACTTATAACGTTATAAAAAGCCAATACGAAGCATCATTTTCCAGTTTGCATCTGTGAATGCAAACTGCAATCAACGTTTAATCGATTACGATTTAATATTGTAATGATAACGATTCGAAATTCTCATTCATCATAAGTTCAAGTTATATTTGCTTATAATATAAGTAAAGTTGTATAGTAAAAGTTTAGTATTGCTTTTGCTTGCTGTTCTTATGGGTCAGTATCAGCCGTATATGGGCACCTTGCAGATTGATGAATTATCGAATCATCCTTTTGCGAGGTTATCGTGAAAGGACCCGATAAGATAAGAGTTTGTGAATGCCATTAATACAGAAGGTTTATAACGTTATAAGAAGCCAATACGAAGCATCATTTTCCAGTTTGCATCTGTGAATGCAAACTGCAATCAACGTTTAATCGAAGCATTTAATGTTAAAATTCTATTTTTGCGTTGTTTTGTACTAGAAAGTCCAATCCGTTTTATTGCTCTGTATACAAGATTCTGTAACAAGCCGTCAACATTGACTCACAGCCATGAGTGAAGGACTTGATGAAGAGCAGTTGCTGGAATTTTGCCATCGTTTGGGATTAGCCAAAGATGGATTCTTGGACGAAAAGGAACTTGTAATCGTGTGCAATTGTATTGGTCTACAAGCACCAGAACCGGTACGGTTTCTTTTTGTAGGGTTAAGAAGACTTTATTATTTATGTGCGTTTAGCATGCGATCCGGACATGAATCTGATGTATACATATGCACGTCTTTGTGATGTCATTTAGGTTATGAAAGAGCTTTTTGAGGAGTTGGATGGTGACCATGATGGAAAAGTGCTTTTAACGGAATTAAGTCAAATGCTACGTGGAATGCAGCAAACGAATAAAATGCCAACGTCACCTGAAAAAATTAAGGTATGTATGCCATTATTAATGCACTTTTGTGGATTGTTGAAAATTGAATGCTGTTTCTGTTTGTTTATTGTGCGAAAGCATTTCCTTTTCCTCCATTAACCATTATTATGATGGTTGTAGTCGTAGTTTTAGTTATACTTTGTTGCCCATGAAATGAAAGAATGTGAAATTAAAGAATGTCATTATTGTTAGTCATTTCTAACAAGGTGTACAAGTGTAAATATTTTGAACTATTAACAGAAGTCACAACGAGATTTGGCTGGTGGTGCGACATCGAGCTCAATGGTGGACTCCACTTCTGTTGGATTTGGACCGATTCCTTCCGCCGAACGTGGTGCTTTTTCAATACTCGATCCGCAAAATACAGGGTATTAAAATTAAGTAATCTAAATAAATAATTGTGATAATTTGCAAGTTGCAACATACATATGATATGACGATAGTGGTATCAGTCGGAATGATTCTTGTTTTTAATGCATGGATCATGTTGGACGTTGGAGTTAAGTATTTTCGTTTGTTGTGATAACTGAATCTGTTTTCATATCTCTACAGGTTCACGAAAGTTGGTAGTTTACTTGACCTTTGGTCTCAATTAGGTATAAACACTGATTCTGGAGTTCGAATATTGAATGAACTTGGTTTCACATCTAATTCCCGATCCCATTCCATCAATCTTCAGGTAGTTTTGTCACAATCCTATAATTTATTACAACTAGATGTAGTGTTTACATTTAACATGCAATTTTTCATGGCTTTGGTTACCTCGTTGGCGTGATTTAATGATTTTTATTATGATTCTGAATGTTTGTAGGATTTGTCAAAATCTCTTGAGGAAGAAACTGATCATTCTTTAGAAGGACTTTCGCCATTATTTCGAGCAGCATTGGTTACCTATAGAACTGAATCGCAATACTTGCGATCCATTTGTGATGGGATTGAGTGTGAACGCGATAAATTGAAGTCAGACATTTACGAAGCTCATCAGCGATCTGCCATGCTGGCACAAGAAGTGGATGAACAAAATGCACGATTAGAGCGTAACAGTCAAATGCTCTTCCAGAAAATGGAGATGAAATACAATGAGCAAGTTCACGACTTACAGCAACGCTTTGCATCTGAAAAGGAATCTCTCCAGCAAGCTTTACAAATGGCAGAATCGCAACTGAAGGCATTACGTGACGAAGATGCTAGATTGAAGCTGCAGATTAGTCAGCTAAAATCAGTAAGTGTGAAGTGCTTCGTTAACACATCCGGCAGCATTACATTTCGAAGTGTTAATTATTATATTATTTGTATATGATTCTCTGACTGCTTTCGTAGGAAAATTCTGCGTTGGAGAAAGAAGTACAGGGATTAAATCAAGATATTCGAAATGTGAATAGAGCCAAAGCTCATTTGGAAAAGGAACTGACTCGCTACGCAGAGATTGAGAACAGAGTAAGTGTAATTAAATACGTTTGAAAGACAGTTGTCAAGTCAAGTCTAAGTTGCTGAAATTCTGAGTTGAAAAATGATTTTGTTAACCTATTTATGCTGTTTTGTTCAGTTACAAGAAATGGAACGCAGAAGCGTTGACACATTGACCTCAAATGACGGAAAACTTCATAAGGCATACAACGATATGCAACAACTGCGAGATAAAAACGATGAACTGACCGTACAATTAGAAAAAATGAGAGAAAACCTGAAGATGGTCAAAGTGTCGCGAGAAAAGCGAAATTGCGTTAAGAAGCGTAAAAATACATCTCAAACTCCCCCGTCGATGATGTTGACTGATGACGATGGTTTAGAAGAACCAAGTGGATTTCCATTGGAAAAGAAGTTCAACCGAGGGTTCCAAATGAATTTGTTTCAGGCTTCTGAAGGTATGTGGATTAACGATGTTTTGGGATATCCTTGGCTTCGCTAATTGACTCTCGCTTGTGAGAATATTTGCTTTACTTACCATGTTGTATGTTTTGCTGTGGTACAGAGCACGAGGAATGCGAGAGTTCTATAGATCCGTGTATTGTGTCATCATCCTGCAGTCAACCAGATTCTGGCAACTTCCCAACTACAAGTAAAATGGTGCGTGTATATTATGCTAAAGTGTAGTAATACCTAACGTACGAAGCACCGAATAACATATCCGTTGTAATGTGTACTTTTATTAACGGTTTATTAACATTGGAATACGTTTTATAGAGTCTGGACGCGTGTATGGGTGAGAGTTCAACTGACACTGTGAACGATTCTCCGTTGTTCGATGAACTTAATCGAAGTCATTGCGACTGCGATTCTAGCAAATCCATTAGATTGGACAATCAGTACAAAACAGTGGAGAGTGAGATGGATGCTGTTAAAGAAAAAATAGTTACAATCATTGCTGAGAAGGAGCTGCTTATTTCTGAGAATGCTGATCTGAAGAAGGAGCTATGTGAAGTGCAGCGAAAGAAAAGTAGTAGTTCATCAACTGATCAATTTGTACAAACTGATGAACTACCAGTGAGTACGATCATGGATACTGAGTGTACTAGTTCAAGTGATAATAACGATTTAATAGTGCAGCTTCAGACGAAGATTAAAGCGTTAGAAAAGGAAGTTGAAGACAACTCCAGTGAGAAGAAAAAATTGAAAGATAGAGTAACCGAACTTGAAGGCAGTATTGATTTGCTACGTGACGAATACGAGAAATGCGAGGATTATTGGCAGGGTAAACTACAAGAAGAAAGAGTGGAGTATGAACAGGATCGATTACTGAGTGACGATAAATTTAATGAACTTGCCATGAAGATCAAGGAATACGAAGAGATGTTCCTTGCTCAAGAGTCCAATAAATTACCACCCATCGAAGAGCGAGCAAGTCTTGAGCGACAATTCACTGAACTTGAAGATGAGTGTGAAGGTCTTCGCAGAGAACTCATGTCTGTACGAATGGAACAGGAGTTGGCAATATCAACATATCAAAAAACGTGGGAGGCTAAAATGATTGAAGATAGTAATCAATTGGAACAACAAGTGTCTATGCTTACTAAAAAATGCCAAGAATATGAGAGTCGATTGAGTTCGCTTGCTGTTGAAGGTGGGTCTATTGTGACATTTCATAGTTTTAATAGCGCCGTATCATAACCATAAGTTGTGTTCAATAATTTGTAGAAGGTACCACACTGGAAGCGTCCGCAATGGCTGATGTTCTTCAAGAACGTGTTCAAACTTTGGAAAATCAATTGAGAGAACAGGAATTTAAGCACACCGAGCAGGTAGAGCAAGTAGAAAGAACATGGAGAGATAAGGAACTGCAATGGATACGATCCAAATCATTGGAAGTATGTTAGTTATAAGATCTAACCTATCAGTAACCACGCGCTATGAACGTTTTTGCAATCTCTTTTCTCTATTGGCTAAATAGGCTCAGAAGTTTGGAAATGCTGCTCCAAATGCGTTGGTTACTGCTGTTTGGAAAGAGGAAATGGATTCTCCGACACGAAGCCGTAGTTATGTTGATATGCCACCAGTAGCGGATGCCAGTAAAGCCGTCGAAGCATTATGGCCCCAACGAATGGCAAATGCTGTTGACAAAAGTGCCAGTTTACCATTCATTTCTGCTGTGGAATCTCCCATGTACTACAATGTGAGTTTGATTAGTGGATGGTTCTAATGTTGTGAAATCGCGGTAACTTATTATGTTATGTGTCAACATATTATGTTTAGAATGGTTGGGGAACGGTACCAACAATGTTCCAGCCAGACATTTGGTCAGCTCCTCCAGTTTCACCTTCTAAAAAAGCATGGTGCCATGTTGAACTAGGATGGTTACAAGGAATCAGGGCGAAACTCAAACAACGCGATGAGCAGTGCTTTATGTTCCAGCGGTCCTTACAGCAGAAGGAGTTGGAGACCAATAATATCATTTCTGGTATGAATTCGTAAACTTCAACGCTTAAGAAGAAACTAGACTAAATTATACTTGAGTAATGGATAATGGACATGGTTCATTTTAGATATGAAGTATCAACATGAAGCCGAGGTCAACAATTGGGAGAGTCTCATGCATGCTAGTCAAGAATTAGTTCGACAACAAGCTATAAAACATAAGGAACAAGTAAGTTGTGTAGCATTTGTGTTCGTTTTCAAGCTGCTCAGAAATCGAAGGGAATACTATGCAAATCGTATTAATTTGATTGATCTTTGTAGGCGGAAAAACTTGCGCATGCAGATAGAATAATGAAGGATATATGGATGGAAAATGCAAAATTAGTCGCAACCTTAAATGCATCAGAACAAAGAGCAATGCACCTGGACAATCTACTCAAATTTCAAATGTCCAACGCTAATGTACAGCATCAGCACCCTTCTTTCAACGCAGGTCCACCTTCGATGCCTGGACGTTCAAATCATAACGGTGGACCTCAGCCACCACAACACAGTTTACCATTGCCAATGTCACATCAACATTTCTCTACTTGAAAACATTAACCTCGATGATTAATAGAACAGTGAATTGGCCACTCTTAATTACGTCGCATATAATTGATTATTTTTAAATATAGTTGCTTTTTGATTCAAAGACTTAACTGAGTAACAGTCCTTTACTTTGTTTTTATAGGGATTATATTACTACAGCGTATAGCGTTCTCGTTATTTTAGTTATCATATTTGATAAGGGCGCATGGAAATTATGATAATTTATTATTGCAGCTAACTAAGTTTAACATATTACTAATGTTGTTAATAACGCGGCCTCCAGTGACTCATCTGGTAATATCAGGCCAAAAGAAAGTCAACATGACTCATTCGCACCAAGAAATTAATTGTGATAAGGATTACAAAACAAATCCGTATTAAGTGACTTTTTAACCTGCAAAGTGCACAAACTTTGTTATTGTGTGTGTGCAACACTAGCATGTAGGAAAACGCATACAGAACAAAGCAAATAAGTATAAACAAAAACAAAAATACTGAAACTAGGTATACTGTTTGTGCGTCACATTCCGAACAAAAGTGTCTATTCCTTAAGTGCTATACGTGTTTCACTAATCACTATTTAAATTATATTATACTGCCTTACTCAGAAAACACAGAGCAGCTTATCGAACAAATATATCTAAATCCATCCACATAATTGAAGCCTTGTTATATGTATAATGAAATGATGAATTTATCATTATCGTATGTAATTATTAATTATTGTGTCCTATTGTAGTATAATAATAATAACACAGAAATATATATTATAAGCCATAAACACGACAACTCACCAAAAAGTTGTAATATTTATCGATGTAACCGAATTAACGCAATGCAATATAAATGAAATAAAAAATAACGCATTCATGAACGTTGAGTATAATGAACTTGACTCAAGTGTCGCAACATTCATTTGCATTGTTCATATTACCAAAAACACCACTAAGGATTTCGGTTAACAGGAGTTTCAGATTACTTCAAGATTAGCCATTCATGGAACGCTCAACTTCTCTTTAAATGAACATATAAATCGGACAAGAAGCAAGGTATTATTATCAGCTAGCTTTATGAGTTGTATAAAGTATACTCTACAGGTCTACAATCTAAAACCGTTCCGTATTAGATACGGCTCAAAAAACGGTAAGGTGACAGTGACAGTGATACACACAATGCTTTGTGGTGGGTCTCCAATGTTCCTTAGAAAACGTCATCTGAAATTCGAGATGGGACGAAACACATTCTCGGACACATGAACCTGTCACGCAAAAAAAGAGATGCAGAGTGACATTCTCACACTATATAAGCTCGTTTTATCGCATCCCATAAATGTCTCTACGATGCAAGACAAGATAAATTATATCTTGTGGAAGGGTAGGTCAACACAACACACATTCTGTATTAACTACATTTGCTATATTCAATTTTTTAGATAAAAAGTATAGTTTTAGTTTTAACATGTTATGCAGCAGTTGTTATGTTTGTTAGCGTCATGTTCAATGTCAAATTCATTCGTTTTTGCATGCTTTATGTCATTTTGTGCTGCAAAGTAAAAACTGTAATGTTTGAACACAAAGTATACAAAAGTCGTTCGCCATATCCCATACTGCACACTTGCACACTTTTATCTTCTCGAGACGAAATTCATGCAAATGATCCTGTCGCGTTTTTGTGGATGTTATCATTCGTCTTCTTCCTAAGCCGCTTAGCAGATTACGTCTGTCCAGTGGAGACTACAAACGTCTCATAAAACTGTAATTGGTTACGTAAAACTAGTCATCACATCGTGTTATGCTTCTTGACTTGACACGAATTTGCAATGAAGGCTTTGTCATGCCACTAATAGTGTTACTTTCTCCAACTTTCTCCATTACACAGACATAAGCAAAGCAACTGTAAATAAAAGTATAAAATATATACTTTTTATATTTTTGTTTCAGGCGGCGTTGAATTCACAACTTTGTGAAAGCAACGGAATGGAAAGTTTTAAGGTGTCAAAGTCATTTGTCATCTTCCTCAAATCCTTTGGCGACGTCTGCGGTTTGGGAGTAAGAAATCCTTCATAATCTACCTCAACTTGAGAGTAGGTGGTCAAAAAAGCCAGATCCTTATTATCAAACATTCAAAAAATTTAGAAATGCAAGGTAATGCGACTATGTACAACTGTACAAGTTGATGAATTTGCATATTTTGTTGTGTGTAAAACGGAATGCCATATCGAAACGAAACATATAAGATTGTGAATATTACACAAGGATGAGGACCAAAATAATACAACTTTTTGTTGCTTTTTTAATGCTTATCCTTGTTCCTCATACGTGAGACAAGGATTGCATAAGAAAGGGTTGTTTGTTGTTACAATAGAATTTACGGTAGAGTGGGCAAGATGAGACGTTGCCGGATCATTTGGTTCCTCGAGTGAAATAGGAGTGTTGATGGGATTGATGTGCAGAGTGCGTGGGGTGTAGACGTTCCTTGTGTTCGGAAGGGGTAGCAAAGTGAAAAAATCCGAAGTTCTTTGGCCCGTACGGAGGCAAAACTGGCTTTTGTATGTGAGAACGACGACGACGAAAGGACTGCGAGTGCGACTGCCAAATGCCAAGCCCAGCCAAAAAGAACAAAACTCACCCTATGCTTCCTTCACAATACAAAGATAGACTTAGACGAGTCAAAAGCAAAGCAAAAGCAAACCAGGTGAGTTGTTAGTTCACATTCGCATCTTCATTCCCTCACGTCCAACTCTTCCGGAGTTCGAGGGCTCACTCAGTTCACCGCTTTTTTTCATTTCACTGTGTCCAAATAATCCTACTCTGTGTTCAAAAACAATTTATTATCATTCTGTAATACTCAGACGCCACAAGATAGAAAAAGTATTTTTTGAAATAATATAATCTTTTTTTGTCGAACGTGAGAAATCAAACGCTACACTGACGGTTCTGGTTGGTCTGCTTCGTTTGTTAAATAGTGATTTTGACTTAATGTTTTGTACAAAGTACTCAAATGTTGACAGTGATTGCCGTGAAAAAAGAACAGTGAATTATGTTCGTTAATTTAATTATTATCAATTATCATTGCTTGTTGTGTTGATTCAGTTGATTGGAACATTTGAGCAAGTAGGCGAATTACAGCACATATGAAAACAAATGAATTCGGGTTTGTGTCGAAATGGACATTGGCATTTTTAAGACCAAGGGAAAACATTGAGGCAAGGTTCCGGTTTCCGGTGAACAGAGCGCATTGTGGGTGTTCGACATATCTTTAGTGCACATCAAAATCGTCGTCCGGGATTTGATGGATTGTAATTCTAATGTCTTTGGTGTGCCTTTTTTGAACGTGAGAGAAAATAGAATTTTTATCTTGGAGCAATTAACTTCCGGTGGTTTACCAGTGTAATTGAGATTAGAACACGTTTTATCCTTTATATGCATTCATGATAACTTCAAGCTCGTGTTTCAAGATTGATTATTAAGGTGGAAAAAAAGGAAGGACTTGAAAACTAGGAGCTTGTCTTAACTGGTGAGTTTAATTAAGATAACTTTCTCAAAACTTCCGGTCATGTTGATGCATGATGGCATGTCATTTGTATGTAATGTAGTGTATGCAAAATGTATAAAAATGCGGTTTTTATAGCGCGTGGTATCATTCTGACGCGTCTTCGTTGTCATAAACAAACACCCTGAGAGATTGTTCTTGAGACGCTTTCTGTGTTATGTTCTCTGCAATGCAAATGGACAATGCAATCGACAAAATGGGACTATGGGACTTCAAAATAGGAAACACTAATCGGGCTAATCCTTAAATACTTCAACGTGTTATGTAAAAATGACATTGGAGGATGGGCACTTGATCGTGAACCGGTGAACCTCACTATAGAACATGTCATTCTTGACTGATGAGCAAAAGGTCTGTCAATCATTATTACTGTGGACGAGTCATGCTGTCAAAGTCAAGACCTTAAGACTTGGCCTTGACTTCTGTGATAATGAGTTGATAATATGCTCCAAAAGGCACCTGCCATTTCGGCTTTGTCATTGTCATTTTGACGATCTGATTGCAAGGCACTTTTCCAAAGAAAATTGAAATCTTCCATGTTGTATGTGGAGTATTACGACATGATTACGAAATTTTGAGATGCTCATGCTGTACAGAATCTGAACAATTATAATGAGAGTTGGCCTATAACTACAAAGGGCAAAAAGCATTTTCTAGGTTGTTATGTTTTTTGAAAGATATAATAGATTCTTGCATTCGAAGTATAAGTAAAGCTCTAATTAATTTCAAAACGTGAAAAATTAGAGCTTGCTGGTCCTGGTTCATTGTGAAATTGTTATTGTGAATTGTGATCATCATGCTTTTGATTGATGCAAAGATTTGAAACCTGTATTTTAGTTTGCTTTTGTTGTAAGTCTTTTGGATTTGATCGCTTGTGCCGTATAAGTAGCGATTATGTTACTGTCTTGAAGTTAAAAGAAATACGACCAAAAAATAAGAATCCATTTAAAATCCTCAAATGACAGGGTGCAATTTATTGGCAATAATTGACAATCATTGAAAAACATGGGCCAACGAAAAGTTTTACATGATACAATGCTGTATTGTCTGTTTGCATCTTTGCGTGTGAGGAGTTTAACCTTCTGTTCTCGTGGATTAGAAAAAAATCTTGAATAATCAGTGAATCAAGCATCCTTAGGTTCTCATTTTAAAAATGAGCACCCTAAAGTATGCAAAATCTTTTTAATTGTAAATGGCTAGATAGTGAGGAGATTATGATGTGATTTGTATAGGTTCATTATGCCGGAATGCAAATATTTCTACATTACGGTTCATAAAGCAGAAGAGGAAGAAGAGTATGAAAATGAATGTGTAGTTAGTAATTCATAATATGATAAAAGAGGAACTCCCAGGAGCCATGGTAGTGTGGTTCACTCGTTCAGCACGCTGATTGAAATTAGTTCAGCTCCGCAAGCTGAAAAGGAAACGAGTTTGGCTGAATTGGTTGGATTAAAACATGGAATGGATGGCATAGTGTATTGAAATTAGTTCAGCTCCGCAAGCTGAAAAGGAAACGAGTTTGGCTGAATTGGTTGGATTAAAACATGCAAAATGGATGATTGTTGATGGAATGCAAGCCACTTGAAAATGAGAATTTGTAAGTAATGTAAGAAATATATGATTTGCAATTTGCGTTGAGGTGAGTGAAGTTGCACTTTGGGATATTTTTTTGAAGCCTTAGGGTTGAGGTCCCGCGTGCGTAAAGTTTAATTTATGATTGTAGCTCAAAGGACGTGGCTTTTTGGACGCTTGTGAGAGTGATTCCGGTTGTCGGAGTGAATTACGGGATATCCACTAATGATAAATTTATTAGCATATCAAGACTTCATGGTTGGTTGAGACTCTTGAGAAACAAGGGCACAAATCGCCACAGAGGGTTTCGGAATCCCACCTACAGAGTCACAAAGAGTCACAGGGAAAAATGACTGTGGCTGCCACGAAGTGGAATTCATCTAATCGAATGCGAATAAAGTGACTCGAGTCGACTTCAAGCTCAAGTCCACTTCCAGTTTTTTCGACCAAAGGCAGTTTTTTCTCATCATTTCGACTTCTTCATGACCGTTTGCGTTTGGTTTCGGTCGGGAGAATTCTGGTATTTCTTAAAGCTGCTTCTTCGTTTTGGATTAAAGCTTGTGAGGGCGGTCTTCACTATGCCATCCATTCCATGTTTTCATGCCTATGCTTTTTCGTCCACGCTTCTTCTTTTTCCAAGTTTCCGTCGTCTTCGTTTGGCCTATTGGGTGAGATCCATAGGGTTTTTTTGATGAGCGTCCTTCCTTTCCTTTCCTTTGCAATGTTACATAAGACTTTATAAACTTTAGCCCTATCCTCAGCTTAGCTAGACGTTAGGTAATCAGAAGAGATTCTCGCCTCAAGCTTCAAAAACTTTTCCCAGGCAAAAGGGACTTCCATCCATTATCTATTTCCATTTCCATGCTGCACCTGCCACACGTTCAGCCTTCCAAATCCGACATTCTTGCACCCCGAAACGAATGAAAGCGGCTGTCTAGTCTACAGTCCAAACCTTACCTTTCGCCTACCTCAACTGTTGTTTACTTCTATGGATAACGCATCAGCAGCTTCTGCTTCCCCTTTGCACATAAAAATTTAGAAAATATACGTGGAAGTAGAATATATATAAATATCACTCACGAGCATGATCATGATCATATATGTCCAGTTTCCTCCAACCAAAACCATATATAATAGGTAGCTTTGTATGACTTTTTGGCTCGTTGCGGTACATTTTGTCTTGGTTTTATGATCCATCCGTTACGAGAACTGAATACTGGTAATAATAAACTGGAATGAACGAACTTAGCATTGGAATAAAGGAAAGGGATCATTGAAGGTGGGCACTATGTGGGTAAGAGGCAGGACCCTTGTTTTGTTCTTACAACCCCATTTAAAGGAAGACACAAGTCATTATCAACGAGAAAGTTATATCTCTAGCCCATCGACCTGGTTTTAGTACGTTAACGAAGAAACGAAAGCCATTTGCTCCTTTTAGTATTCAGGTATAGCGGCAGTGCACTTGACTATCATCCTAAGAACATGGGATCCGTTAGCTGTTAGCTCTTCACCTTGTGTAATATCGAAGAACAGAGATTTTGGAAATTCGTGCTGGTTATGGTTCCAGACGAGAGACGAGTATACTCTTTCTTGTTGGATGATTGTTGAAGCAATTTTTCAACGACTTTGTAAAAGTGCGTGGAAAAGCGGCACATGAGTTGCGACTGACGGCCATTAAGGATTGCATTGGCTCCGCTTGTGTTTTTGTCTTCTTTACTTGTAGGAGACAAAAAACATTCTTATAATCATTCTTGTGATTGTGAAAACCAGTAGCAAGAGAAGCAAAAAGCATTTTCACTTTTCACTTTACTTTCTGTCAAGAAATAAATCACTCTGGACATTTTTGGCGTGTCACATAATCTGAAGTTTAAATTACCTACAGAAATTTTCAGTAGCAATACTAGTATCAGCACTTCATAGCGAGTATGGATGAAAGATCATGTTGTTATTTATGATTATCATTTATCAGAATTTGAGCTGGAACGTCGGTTCTTCGGACTTGTTTGCCTGACCGTGCTGAGGGTCTCGCAGATGGCACCAAATCGGTAATTTTATGCTCTGTGAAATCCGACCATGGAAAAGTCGAAGAGTGTCGGAATTTGTCAAATTATTCCCTGAAATTTGAGGTTTTTAGAATGAAATCGACCAAAGCTTCTTCCTTTCAGTTTCACTACTGTTTTGACCACACACGAAATCAAAAACAGATTGCATGCATGGGGCGTACACTCGTCTGTTGAAGATTAGAGACTAGATTTTTGGATCTGATGAATGCCGCCGTTGCTGTAACCTGTAACTCAAAGCTTGACTGGGTATTTGCGGTCGCATCTTCATTAGTTCTTTTTTTATTTCACATATTCACTGTCCTTTTGTCGCCGCGAACATTTGTGACGCATCCTCATTCCTAGATTAAAACGAAACTTGTTTTTTCTTCATTCATTTGTGAAGGATTTTGAATTTCTTCACCTGGATTTTCTGATGAATTTATCTCCTGCTGTGCACAAGTGGAGTCTGCTGATGTGGACTGTGTAAGAAATTTTGTATTACTACGTCAAATCATGGGTTGATAGTGCTTTTTGTCTTATACTGTAATATATTCGTTTCTTGCAGTGTTGTTGAATACTGATTGTCTAAATGGCTATATGCATGATTATGAAGCTTGTTTTGTTTGCATATCACTCCTCCCAATAGTAATTCTATATCCGTAATTACGTCAACTTTCGAGCTTAGAACATAGTCAAAGTCGTAGTTTCGTATATTAATTCTGATGTGGTCCTTCCCTATGTGGATTTGTGGATGTAGTAAATGTAGGAAACTCAAACCAAGCAACAGAAAAATCTCATCTTGACTTTTCATAAGCCATATAAAGAGTGCAATGCCCTAAAGCTTCTCTGTTAACAGTTAACTATGAGTACACAACAGCCTTTTCGTTATCGTCATTTTGAATCTGCGTCGATGTGTCCTGTGCCTTTGTGGAGTTATATGGAAAATGGTCAAATGGATTTTGAGATGGAAGACCAGGCATACCTAGGAAAAGGTTTGATACAGTGACGATGACTTATGTACTCTATTGGGCTTGCTCTTCGTCAAAAATGGTAGTGCGAAACCTTGCTCGTTGAGCATTGGACATTTTGGATGGTTATGGCGTTATGGGATGTCGTGCACTCATCAACCTGTGCTAAAAGATGTTTAGGATTCCCCAATGTTTACCTTAAGAACAATGAAAAGGAGGGTTTTCATCGGTTCTCTGGTCTTTAGAATGAGAATCAACTGGAGGATCGTGTGTGAATTTTAGGATGAAGCTAGAATCTCCTTCACACGATTCAAAGATGACGACTTATAGATTATGTCTAATTTATGACTTAATATTTGTACTATTGACGGAGAAAGGCTGTTTGGTGTTCCATTCCTTCCCTTGTTTCTACACCAGATGGTTTAAATTCCTCTCACTTTACTTTGTCATAATACCGGGGTAGCACGCTGGAAAAATCTTGTACCTTGTGTGAAACATGGAAAAAAACTAAGATGTAAAATGAAACGGGATATGAAAAGTTGAAATTATAGCATGAACTATGGGGATGATACATAGAATGTTTGAGGATGGATGGCCTAGAGAATAGTGCGATAAATTGCGTACTTGTTGCATGATGATGAGACGAGACATAGAGTAAAAATTTGATATTGGATTTGCTCAGGATGTCTTCTCGTTCTCGGTGAAGCTTCAAGGTGAGAGTGAATACGAACGATCCGAGTGTCCGATTAAGTGGGCGTTGAGCGACTCCAAGGAAGCGTATTATTATGGTAATATTCGCACAATTTGGTTGACCACATCAAAGAGCAAAGAGAAGAGATGAAGGTGCAATGTCTTCGCGATGCAGTCTCATCTCAATACAAGTTTTAAACAGTGCTTGAATCTTTTATAATAACAGCAGCAGCGTGCCTTTTGTAGATTCTTGTATCATACTCACTATATGGCCAAAAGACTCTTTCTGTGGAAGAAGATGAAGAAGAATGTCTACAATAAGCTTTTAAAGGATTTGCAACCTTCGCTCTGCACAATTTGGGAGTTGGATAAGATTGGTTACAGTCTCATCGGATAGGAGTGATAGGATTCGAAACGGTTGACGGTTACCCACGCATATTTTACTGGGATGGGAACGATAGGCATCAATTAGAATTGGAATTGAATTTGGAAGGTGTCGGGTGCGGAACGGTAACCAGACGATTTCATGTTCTCGGCTGTGTCGTGTTCATGTCGGCTTGAAAGTTTTGCTGTAAAGTAGTAAGTTGCTCTTGCTCCAATGTAATAGTTGAAAGTTGGAAACTGGTAAATTGAATCAATGAGTCCCATTTGAACAGGTGGAGCAAAGTACAGATTACCTTTTACTTCCATCATATCATTATCTTGTAATCTTAGTACACAGATGCGCCTCCACACAGCCAAACCTTCCCTGTCTCAATCTCATTTTGTGAGGGCAGCCACGAGTAATCTGAGTAACATTTGATTAAAGGCACTGAATAGTTAGATTACCTACAACCATTCACTTCTTGATTCCGCGCGACAAAAAATACTTTCAGATGAGATTCAGAGGCGTTCTTTTGTCACAATGACGGGAAAGGAAACCATTCAATTCCTTCTTGCTGGAGCGTGAAAAGAACCTTCGGGCGCAGACAGGCTTCAATCAAAAATTGAAAGAGTGCTTTCTTGTTTCCCTAAATCCAAGCTCAAGCTTTATGCACTAATGTAATGTATAACTATAATTTATTACAACTGTCAGTGTTACTTAAATTGGAAACTGTACGAATATTTAAATTTAATGGTAAATTACGCAAGCTTAACATTTTCCGCTGAAAAGATGGAGAAGAAGAGAATAATAAAACGTGTATTATTGGTAGGTTCGTTGACTTTACATGCTACATGCTCTTTGCCTGTGGTGTTCCTTCATACACTTGTGAACTATGGGAATGGGAATGTACACGGAAGACAGACTGTTCGGTTTGAGATGGTTTTACTTTTTCGTGAACGTGAATGTCTTTACTGACTGACAAGACTTTTGGAGTTGTGCATAGTTGCTTATTCTATGATTTCACAGAATGCTATAATACATCTAGTATTAAAGATGCGAATGCAGGAACAACAGTGTTGAGCTTTCGAGTCGGTCTCGGTTTAGAAAGTCGAGTCAATGTGGATTTCAACTTGAGTGAAGCAGAGACGAGAAGTTGCTATGTATTTTCTTTCGTCTTTTGCTTTTGATTACCCTGTTGTTGGTTCTTCTGAAAAGGACGAAGCTGTGAATGAATAGCTATGAAACTTTTGTTCACACTTTGCTCAAGCTCCGTTTTTTCGTTGTCTTCCGAAATTTTGTTGAGTCGTGGCCTCGGCCATGTGTGATGGTGGCAACTGCGCTGTATGATCCTGTCGTGTTGAACGGTTGAACCTCTCTTGCACAGTCACCGTCTTTAATTTGACCCTATTGCATTCTACGTGGAACGAAATGTTTTAAATGGTTGATTTTTCGGGTGCTGGTCCTGCTTCTGCTGGTTCTGCTGACTTCGATTGGAATTTTGTGCGGAATTGAAATTCGCTCGTTTCTCATTACTTTTAATTTTTTCAATAAATTATGTCGCTATAAATGTATACGTAAAAATGAATGGTGACACAAAGTGGATGTAAAAAATAAGGTTGACGGTACTAACTGAGCGTTATTGTATGGTTTGGTTGAGAACATGACTTGAAGTTTATCCTTTTTATCTGCAAATCAAATTCTGTGCACTTCATCATCATTATTAGTTAATTTATTATGCATAGAAAATGAGTTACACAGTCCTGTTATAATGCTCACTCATTCGTTCACTTTAAAGTGTTCGAAAAGTTATAGCCTTTATGCGATGGTGAAATGTGAAATATAGTCAGTCATAATCATAGAGCATATAATAAGAACCATGGGATAATAATAATAAGGAATATTAGTTTTAAAAAGTGCTGGTTGCTGTTTGGGTTTTGCCATAATATACTGTATAGACTAGACTTTCGAGTGTTTTATATGTGGTGGACAATGAGATATTTTTTTATCACGTGTAAGTCTTGTGTAAGGAAAGATGTGAAACGATGTTCTACAATCTATACAACGTATTATGCAAAGCAGCGGGGTTTGTATTCGTCTGTTTGTTTTAACGGGAACAAGTCCTAAATTCGCAAGTTAGTGGATTTAGTCGACAAGAGATATGGGAAGACAAATCTTTATTTAAAGCCGTAAATATTCCAAGACAGCAGCATTTCCATCGAAACATCAGCAGTCAGTTGAGTCGGTTCACTGGATTACTGTTTTTCGTCTGAGCTAGCTACGAATAGGAATCATTATTGTTGTATATAGTTGCAAGTTGCCTCATTGTCGTCATTGTTGTAGTTTTTGTTGAAGTCGAATTGTTAAATAGTCGTTTTTACATTTCATACAGTTGAGGTT
>JABASF010000433.1:0-42520 GCA_019776145.1 Harlomillsia oculata | reverse complement strand
ATTGTCAAGTTTTTTTGGAATGGCCGAATTACGTCATTTTAAAAAATGGTTGAATATTTATTTTCAGTTGGCTTTGGTTTACAAGGAGAGCAAGCAGGTGTGGGCTTTGGAGAAATACCCGGGCAAGGAAGTGTCAAAAATCAGGTTCTTCACCTGGTTCGATCGATACGGACGGTTATGAAATGTAAGTTGAAATCAGTAAATGTAATATACAGGTTAATGCTTTGATGAATGAGCCTTTAGCTAATTGGTTCTAATTATATTATGTTTTATTATGTTTGCAGTTCCCCTTGTATTTCTTAATATACTCGTCATGACCTTCAAGCTAATAGTCGGATAAAGAGTTCTTCTAACTAGCATACGTTTTATAATTACGATGTTTTTAACGTTGTTGTTATGAAATCATTTAACAAGAGAAATAAAGAACAATCAATACGATTTCAAATTTTTACAGTACACAAAAGAGTTTTATTCCGGCACTCTTACAATTATACATTGCCTTAAAAACATTAGGATCAACATAAAATTCAATGAGCCGGCTTTTTCTTCAGCTGTGCAGCAATTCTCTCCATATCTCGTCGACCGTGGTTTGACAAGCGTCGTCCACCTTCTGGAGATTGTTCCACCATTTTCAAGAGCTCCAAAGCCTGCAACACCTTCCGGGCCACGGATGGGGAGCTTCGACAGAAATGGCTGGGAGTAGATCCATTGCGCTTACGACCTGAAACACAAAAATATACATATTATTTAATAAAGAGCCATCCATGTTACTATCATATAGTCTACCTATACATCCCGTGGATATTCTTATCATAAATTAATCATCTCATAATACTGTTAAACCAATACTACTCTCTACAAAGTAAAAGACAGTTCAAAAGGACAAGACAAAGGTAGAACAATTCTTACTAGATTTCATCCTTAGAGACTACTATTAATGCTAACATTAAGTATCATTCTCATTTATACTACCCACGACGTAGAGTCGTGATCAAACTATAAAACAAAAATGTAAATCAATTATAAATTCACTTACAGCCAAAAATCTTGGTGACACTCTGGACACCAATCGGGCTTCGAATGTACATATGCCGCAAAACGGATGCACAACGAATCAAATACCAGTCCTGGTCATAAGGAGCCAACTCCTTGGCTGAAGATGTCTTCACCAAGTCAACCCATTCCGGAATCTTGACCTTTCCAGACCTAATGAACAGAACAATGAAAAAACAACAATAAGTGACGCTACAATGTCAACTATCAATCATTCAGATTGTCATCATCGCCTATACCGTCAACCAATATGACCCAACTTGCAATATAGGACAGTCCTCAAACCATCTCCTCAAAAATCTCAAAAGTCCAAAATTTACTTTGAAACAATACCAAATCATTAATCAAACTTAATCTCCACAAGTATACAACAATTTAGACAATAATTTCAAACAAAATACCATCAAAATATGTATCAAAAATCACACCGGAAAAAAAATAAAAATGGACGACCCATCATTACATTGTAACAAAAGAGGACCAAGAAACCAGTCCAATTTCAACTTACTTTTTAAGAAAAGCCGACATGGCCTTGATGAAATCGTGATGGTCAACATCTTTGACACAAGTAACTGGATTGTTGGTGACTTTTGGAGCCATTTTAAAAACGATTCCGATACTTGTCGACAATTAACTTTCCTCTCGCCTCGTGGAGATGTTAAGCCGTATGTCCTCCCGACAGGAATGAATCTCGTCTGAACAGAGGAGCGCTGCTATAGTTGTCGTCCCGTCCACAGGTGGCGTATGCTTCCCTACGCACAGCACAGCACAGCACAGAAACTATTCCCTTGTCCTACACCTCTTTCCCAAAAACGTTTAATTTAAATGATTTTGAACAGATAATTAAAAAAAAATGTAATTTGCAAAAAAAGCAGACTAAAAATACAGTTTTTTTGATGGGTTGTAAAAGATGGTGCTAAGGACACTACGGTGATTTTAAAATGACCAAAAATTGGAATTTTTCAAGAATTTCAGAGTACCCCAAGCCATGGAAATTGGAGGGCTCATGAGTTACAAGGAGCATCCACTTGGCGCAGTGCTGCGCATATGTCATAAAGGATAAAGCCGTATAGTGTGTGGAGCCTAGGCCTAGCCGGCTTGGTTTGGTTTCTGTTAAAATTAGCGTCATTGGGAATCGGGATACATACACACGAAGAACCTATTTTTGAGGGGATAAAGCCAAAAAGCTTTCTATTATAGACGCTAATTTTGTACGTTTCTGGAGAAGGTTATTGCCGTTGGATTTAAAACATCAAAGTTAAACTATCCTCAAATTGTACTTTGTTCAAATTCTTAACGTCATTTTGGGAGTCATTGAAGTTATTGGGAACGTAAATTATTTTGCTGTTATTACACACCAGCATTCTTGTTTTGGTAAGTCGGACAATTTAATTAGCTTGTACTCTTGTACTAGTATGATATGAATGGAAATGGAGATTTTAATTGGTTTGGTAATGGTTAAATGGCTATGTGCGAATGTGCTTAAGCTCGTTAGATCAAATTGATTATTTTTTGGAATTGGTTTTTTAATTTTGTCCCTAGTTGGTTTTTTTGGTATGGACACAAAAGGTAAAGGATTGTTTGGTTTCATTTGTAGTAATACTTCAATTGCCAGCAGTGTACAGAGTGCTAACATGACATAACGCGTTTATTTTGTACAGAAGTTAATGAGAATTGTTTTTTTTTGTAGGTTTTTATTACATTTTGAATTGACGAATAAAATGGAAAGGGGCAGAGGTCGTCAGTCCGATCAACGAAGCAAAATGCAGTCGCAAGACAGGTCCCGTTCAAGGAGCCGTGATCGACCAGCAGGAGCTCGACTGGCTGATAAACGAGTGTATATTTCTAATATACCGTACGATTCCCGATGGCAAGATATTAAAGATCTGTTTAGGAATGAAGGTAACATTTTTGAAAATTTGGTCCGAATTAGAAAACTTAATAGTGAATATGGTAATGATTGTAGTAATTATGACTGTAATGATGGTTTGTTTTTTTTTCAGTGGGGGAAGTCTCGTTTGTAGAATTATTTAATGATCATGATGAGAAACCTCGAGGTTGTGGAGTGATTGAGTTTGAAAGCAGTTCATTTGCAAAGAAGGCAATTGAGAAAATGCACAGGTTTGAACTTGGAGGACGTAAGATCGTCGTAAAAGAGGTACATGTTAATACATAGTTTAAGTTCTTTTATTATTTCATTCCTTTCCTCAACCATTTGAGCTGTAACTTAATATCTTGCTTTTTTATGCTTTATCAGAACAATGGCAGTATTATTTGCAAATGTCGGGTGCGGAAAGTAGAAAATGATCTAAATATTAATTGACTGCAATTTGTGTGCCAGGACTATGATTTGGACAGGGACAAGTATGGACGTATTGTGACCACTGGAGGGAATGGAAGTAGCTCTGGCGGCGGAAGTGGTGGTGGAGGTAGCGGTGCCGGTAGTGGTGGTGGTGGTGGTCCCATAGTTCGAATATTGCGTGATCGTGAACGTTCACGAGATAGAGATCGCGACCGTGATCGCTCAGATTGGGATGGACGTTCATCCTCACCTCAAACACCACAAGGCTGGAAATATGGAAATACTTATGGACTGAGCCAGCAGTTCTTAGAGTCATTGAGCATTGATGGATCCCTTATTCCAAAAGTATTCGTCAGCAATGTACGTCTTCACTGCTTGTAATATAGAGAATGTGTATTGCTTATTTTCATAATTACTAAATAAACATTCGGTGACAACACGTTCATATTTTTGGATTGCAAATTACAGCTAGACTTTCGTGTGGACGAGAAAAAACTGAAAGAAGTTTTTCGTCTTGCTGGCCGTGTTTTGTTTGTGGATGTCAACAAAGACAAAGATGGAAAAAGTCGTGGACATGGTACCATTGAATTTGAGCATCCAGTGGAAGCTGTGCAAGCAATATGTAAGCGCCCTGACAAATTTGGTATTGTTTTTTTTGTTTAAGTGAACCCTGAGAACTTGACTTAAGCTTTAATATTATTCGTTACAGCTATGTTCAATAACCAGCAACTATTTGACCGTCGAATGCACGTAAAAATGGATCGGTTAGCTGACCCAATAGCTGATTTAGCAAAAAATCGACTACCCGAAGGTCTTAAGAGTATTGGAATGGGTCTTGGTCAGAATGGTCAACCGTTGGTGGACGTCGCACGTAAGGCTTTAATGTTTTAATCTTCACTGCAAAGTACTATTGATGCTTGTTATATCCTTGATTTTTATTACGTGTGGTCTATATTTCCACTCTTTAGGAAGTCTTCCTTCAACTACTGCAAGTACAGGAAGCTCAAGTGCATTAGTCGGTGGAGGAAGCGGTATTGGCGCAACTTCTACAGGCAATCTTACAGCAACGGTTACGAACCCTTTGGCTGCAATGGGAATGGCTGGTATGGGCATGGGTGTCGGAGGTTTGACTACAATGATGACACCACAAAGTTTAGAAGGGATTGCAGGACTTGGTGTCCCTACTGCAGCAGCTGCGGCCGCAGCTGCAGCTGCTAATGCCTTTGGAGTTAACATGGGGTCAATGGCTACGCTTACAAGTACTCCGAATCCGTTCGCTAACACATTGCAAATGAACAATGCTCAGGCGAATACATCTGGAAATCCAATGCTGGTGAACCCTACGAATTCTCTAAATGTTGGTAGCGGTCCGGGAGGAGCAGTATCCGTTGGAAACTCTCAACAACAACAAACAGCTCAATTCCAGAGGTCAGTATTTTGTCCTAATGTTAAATCATTATAATACGTTCACAATTTAACTAGAATGTCATTGGTACAATATTTGGTTATTGTTTGTTTTGTTAGTCCTGGTAACACAGGGGGCAATTTACAAGGGGCGTCTTCGCAGAATTTTCATGGTTATAGTAACCAAGTTTATTCAAATCCAAGTAACTATTCTTCCTTTCAAGGTGATTCCAAGCCAAATTTTGGCAATGGAGTCTCTGGACATGGTCATGGACATGGTCATGGTCAGGGAAGCAATATTGGAAGACCCACCAGTATTGGAATTTCGAATACGTGCATTATCACCAATGTAAGTTTCTACACAGGTGCTGTGTGATTGACATTGATATTATGTGAACAGTATTGGATATATTAATACCAATATTACAGTATCTTATACATATCTATACAAAATCTATACAATACAATTAATATTGAACAACATATAACGTAACGTAACTATGTTTTTCTGTATTAGCTTCCCCCGTCATGCACATGGCAGATGTTAAAAAATAAGTTTCGAGAATGCGGTGACGTGGTTTTTGCCGAAAAAAAGAATGACAATATTGGCATTGTGAGATTTGCAAACGATCGCGATGCAGAACGAGCTCTGAAAGTTTTCGACCAGTCTCGTGTAGACGGAAGGATTGTCGACGTTCGTTTTCTGTAGACTTTCCACGCGAATCATGGTCAATTTGATTGATGTTTTAAGGTAAGTTTATTCATAACTTTGTACAATGTTCAGCCATCGTTGTAGGAAGATGTGTCGTGCAGTGAACACTGTATATTGGCTTCGCTACCGGTTAGTATGCTAGATAAGTAGCGATTCCTAACAGTTACTTTGAAGAAAGGTGGATGTATTTTTTTCTGTGAATATTCGTTAAACAGCAGAATATTCAGTTTACAGAATTTAGCCATTGTCTTAACTCATCGATAGAAGGAGTTTCCTGGATATAGGATTAATTCCAGTTAGATTTGTTGTTATACATAAATCTGTTTCAGTTTTTTCGCCCTTACATTCTTCAAAAATTATATAGGTTGTAGATTTTATAGGTATATTAAATTTGATATTGCTAGGATTATGAAGTGAGTGTGGTAAACCTGATCGTATGACTGAATTCATTCTACTAAAAGTATTCCATTAATGACGAGACTGTTGTGAGTCGATAAACGCGTTGATCAATGTATTGTGTTTCACACTTTAAGATGTTTCGGTGTAGTAATAATTTATGCTGTTTTCAGTTTTGAATTTCAAAAATGGTCTTGTATGGGAATATTAGGCTTGGCTAGGCTGTGTTATTAGTTTTATTGTATTATTACATCAGATGATCAGATATCCAAGGGGAATTAGTTCCGTTGTTCCCAGCCTTAAATGAGTATGGTTGAAGTTTTACAGGTATTGATAGTGCGGTTGTAAAATCCTGATACATATATAGGTTTATTTGACAGTTGTGAAGATTTAATTGTAGTGTTGAATGATCTTGATTCCGTTTTTTTCTTGTCTTGATGTTCGCCTGTTGGCTGATGGAATAAAAGAGGTTCATGCTCCATGCAGTGACAATTTGACATTACTGGATCCTTAGGCTGCTTTTTCGTTTTGCCACCAATTTTCCAGTACTTTTATTGAATACGCAAATACGCAATTCATTCAATTCACCATGGTCATACACTTTCTCATCGTTATTTCAACCGGAACCTTCACGTACTTTCCATGGCATGTAGTGGGTCGTGTCGTGTGGAATTGGGTATAGAGCTGGCCGAGTCAGAGGATCCAGATTTCATGTTGGATTGACCTTTACTTTNTCAGAGGATCCAGATTTCATGTTGGATTGACCTTTACTTTTCGTCTGTTATCTTTCAAATGCTCATTTACTGATTGTTTTCTTCACTTCACAATACGATTCAAATACAAAATCATGACGTCTCAGACTACACGAAGATTGACTTGTTAACATATTGATCTGGTCTTGATCATGATTTTGCTCTGATTGCTCAAGGTAAGTACCTGTGGATTTTATATGGGTTGACTGATTTTCCAATGCAAAAATACGAGTGGGGTCTGTGATGTGTTCGCTGATCAGCTTTTATGCAGGATGTTTTTTATTCTTGGAAAAAATAAGTATTAGAAGGTCGACGTTGGCNTTGGAAAAAATAAGTATTAGAAGGTCGACGTTGGCTACGTACACTTGCCCGCATTCTTGCGTGCACATTAAGTGCGTTTAGTTCTGTCGCGTTTCAGCATCATCGACTAAAGTCTTTGAACGGCAGATCATTCAGGACAGAAATGAAAGTTCCATATGTTTTGCGGTGTGTTTGAACATTACTCTCGAGTCTGAACTAGGTCGAATTGTCAGGGGGCTCCGTTGCGCGTTGATGCAATAAATTATCGTGCTCACTACAAGTTTGATTGACCGTGCAACACAGACGCTCAAGTCTCACATTGCATTGATCCGCATATAGTACAATTGAATTCGTTTGTCTCATCTTCAATTTTCACACATCTTTACTCGCAACGGAAATCCAGCACATTCTACAACGTGCATTTTTCATAAAAAGGCGTTTTCATGATATTTACAGCGGACATTGAGGATATCCATCGTTTCTTTCCTATTTATTGCACTGCTGTAGTTTCTTCTTTGTTATGTACATGCTACATATTCGTCCCTCGTTTCCTATGACTAACAAATTCTATAGCCAACATTACTATGTGTGCTGTATAGCATGGTAATATATAAAATGTATAATATAAATATAATACACTTTTGCCCTGGTTTAAGTGGGAAAACTCTACGGTTCAGTTGGAATTACCTAAGTTTTGAAAGGCGAGCAGATCTTCTTGCTCAAATAAATACTTTGTAAGGACAAGGAGGGTGTCACATACAATAACATGATCCTTTGGTGGCAATGTGGGGTGCTTTTGCTTTGTCAGCTTCTTTGACTTGCTTCAACGTAATACACTATAACACTGTCCATGCATACTTTAAAGAAACATAATGGGCAAAGCATAGGAATACAGTGAACGATGGTCTTGTAGAACAAAATCTTCTGTAAAATTTTGAGCGATACAGGATGTTTGTAATTCTGCTGTTTTTATAACTGCTCTAGACCTGTCACCCGATAAGTGCTGTCTTCATCGATAAACTGAGTTTTCATCTCATTTCCCTTAGTCATCAAATCATCCTGCAACATCATCTGCAAGCTGAAAAAAACGCCCCATCAAAAATTAGCGGACTAAGCACATTAGACTATTTCCTGTGAGTCACTAGTCACACTACATGCAGCAGTTTCTTCATGAAGAAACTAAACGTTTTCAGCTTCTTCAGTATTGTTTCTTCATTCTCGGTGGAACCTTCTCCTTTTATTCAACACATTGTGACGTGTAAAACTTGTACTTGTTGCATTCAAAATTATCAAAATGCCGTATGAACCTTCTCCACTCATAGTCGATTTGTATAGAGCCATGCCAAAATTGGTGAGCTGTTTTTCGTTTTCAATTTTTTGCTTGTTTGACGTTGACATTAATCAGTCTGAAACGGGAGTAGTTTCATACGTCTTTCATTCAATGAAAGTCTGCTGAGCTACGTATCATTTTGAAAATTATTTAACTTTCGAACACGTCTTTGTGAATTATTAGGAGTTGCATGCTCACTTAAGCGGGTCTGTTAACAGCGAAATGCTCCTGGCATTGGAATCGGCAAACCAGGTCAACATCTCTGAAGCTGTGAATGTATCGGACTCGAGTACAATAGGGGCAAGAATGTCAACTGCAGTGACAAGTGGTGATTCTATCGATAACCTCGATCGAGGTTTATCACAGTAGGTGTCATTTAGTTCATTTGCTCATTTATGCGCACCTCATTTGCTCTGTTGATAAGAAATGTGCTGTTTGGCGGCGGCATCGGCATCGTAGCATTCATTATGGGCGACTCCAGTGTTTCTTGGCATTAAACTTAAATGCGCTAATGAATTTTGATACTATTCCTGCTATTGTCGAATGTTTGCTTCTAGAATTTGTGTAAATGATTTCTGGCATTTTGCTCTGGTTTGATTTTCATTTGTAGGGTTTTTGAAACGTTCGGTAAGATTCATGAAGCGATCCGAACTCCGGAACAGCTAACTTGGGTGACAGAACAAGTCATTGAACAATTTCTTCAAGACAATGTGATCTACCTAGAGCTGAGAACTAGCCCCAAGCGGGTGCACAATATTGCATCCAAAGACGAGTATATGGAAAGCGTTCTTAGCGCGATTATGTATGTTGTCTTTGTATTTTTAGAAGCCGTTTTACTCTTTACTACTACTCATTAGTGTCAGCATGTTGTGCTCTTTAGATCGACGCAGTACAAGTGACGACGCAACTTGTCACTCATTTTCATTCACTCAAGCAAATTCTTTCATTATTTCAATATAGGCGAGCCAAGGAGCAAAGATGGCCAATTGTGGTGAAGCTTCTTGTGTCTTTGGACCGACAAATGGGACCAGAAGAAGGATATGACACTGTGGAACTGGCAGATAGATGGACTAAACGTTATCCACAGTATGTGGTAGGCTTGGATGTGTCCGGGAACCCAACCAATGGTTCATACGATTGGATTCTTCCGCTTTTGAAGAAAGCTCGTTCACTTGGACTACGCACCAGTTGTCATTTACCAGAGGTACGAAATAATGCAAAAGTATTTCTGCACAGTAATGCTACTCTGTGATAGTTGTCACAGTTATCAGCAATATGTTTGTGCTATTTTCATACTTTCATATCCCAATTTCACGCTCACTCATTCAGTTATGCTGGTAGGTATATAATAATCCTAATTTAAGTAATGAATCCAAACATTTAATTAACTTTAGGTGGTCAATCCAGTAGAAGTTATACAAATCCTGAATTTCAAACCTGATCGAGCAGGCCATGCAGTTTTTATTCATCCCCTGGATGGCGGAAATGAAGAGCTTTGGAGGCGTTTGCTTCAATCTAAAATCCCTATCGGTTAGCATTTGGAATTTCGTTTAATTTGGTAAAATGATCAGTAGAGAATTAACAAATTTTATTATTTATTACAGAGGTTTGCATTACTTCCAATTTAAAAACTGGAGTTACACGTGACTTGATGAAGCATTATGTGCAGTATTTGCAAAGTGCCAACCATCCTTACGTCATTGGGGTACATCTTGAGTTACTTTTATATGAATAAATATGTCTATGCGTCATTCTGTCAACATTACGTTTGTATTATAATGCTATTCTTGTTAGACGGATGATTCTGGAGTGTTCGACACTACGTTGACAGCTGAATATTGCAAACTTACCCAGGTCCTCCCATCTTTTATTATCCACGATACCGTAGAACTGTGCAAGAAAAGTGTGGATTATGCATTCGCGACAGATACTGAAAAAGACGACATGCGGAATAAGATATCAACATGGTCAGAAAGCATACATAATCTGTAAACGATGAGAGTCAGAATTCGCGTTATCAGTTTGTTTTCATGACACTAACTGCAAAAACTAGAGCAGGGCATATGAATGAAAATGTTAGTATGAATACTATTGAATTCTGTATATGTTGTATGCTTTCAAGGATAATGATGTATAAGCGATATGACGTAATTCCGATCAATATACCCATGATTTGTCTTTAAAAAAATCAAACTACGAGCTTTTATTCGTTACTCAAAGTTACATTGAACATTAAGCTAGTCTTTCTTATTTTTGCTTATAGCTAATTATACATTTGTCACTGATTTGATTTTGTTAAATCCCTGGAAATGGCGTTGGTTACAATGGTTATTAATAAACGTAGTTTAATAATAGTATCGTAATATATTTTTATCACATTTTGTTTCGTGCATAATGCATCGTAAGCTTGAATATAAGGTATAACCTAAAGGTAAAATGCCCTTTATGATAGCAAAGAACTAAACATGTCCTTTAGGACCCCTCATAGCAACTAGCCCAGTAATAAATTGAACGTAAATTTTACAGTATTGTAGTTCATACAGTTCATAATCGTTAAACTCACGATAGTTCATGGATGTAAAATAACATCGAACCAAAAGTTGTCGTAGTTAATCAAATCATGAATACGGGGTCAAAGAAGTCGTAACATTTGCTACAATGTAATTTTGGTTTAAAAACAATATCATCCTTATACAAATTGTAAATGATATTTTGGAAGCAGCCTTTGTTAATCTATTACCTTCTTACAACACATGAAGCTGCATTGTTGCATTACTAATAACCGTTTAATATGTCAGAACCTCAGAACGTAATTCATATCGAGAGAATGTTCAAATGCATCGGTTGAAAGGAGTACAGTGCTCAAACGCTCTCGTTAATTCAAAATCAAAAGTGAAGGTCAAATGCCTTTTGTGTTTCGTTGGCAGAAAACATTTTACAACACGAAACCGAGCTTGAAGTTTTAGTATTCGGATAGCAAATCTGTGTAGATCTACAAAAGTTTGTTTTACATTGGACGAATACACTGTAACGTTTAAAATAGTTATCCCAGCAGCTTGGCTCTGATGCAATTTTCCTGCACCATGCCTCGTCTCTATTACCCATGCCTAATCAGAAAAGTTATTACTTCCATTCTACTCTCGTTGCACTTCAGATACAAGTCAAGTCCATGACCCCACTTCCAAAATGTTTAGATCATCTACCCGCATTCTTGGTTCAGTCTAGTTAGAAAAAGTTTGCAAAGTCTACACAGCTTGAAAATTAAGTTGGCACGTTTTATAATATAAGTGCAAACCCCTACAACGTCGCAATTACACCTCAATTTAGTCGCCAACATTTTGAATTCAATCGAATAGTGAAACTTTAGCAACACATAGTAACACATTAATTCACGACCACTAACATGAAATCAATAAAAACCAATAGGATTTAATGAAAAAGTGAATTAAATTCAACTTTGCAATCCCAATGAATTATAATCAATGAGTAAGCGGGACTATATTGCAAAATAGTGAGGATAGTTTTGCCGACTTGCATTACTGCGTTGGTGAATATGACTGCATAATTACGGTATTCACATAATACAACATGAGACTTAATTTTAAATGGTCACACACGATATTAATCCCACAGATGGTTATAACTTTAATCTGATATGTTACAATCTCTACAATAATCCAAGATAGTGACACGTAAAATGTGATCACTGTAACATCACTGCGTACAGTAGTAAAAAGTCGTTTGGACTAGTCATTACAATTCAGTTTAAAATTACAATTACAAGGATGGAAAAACATTAAAAAACAAGCAAATTTTCTGATAAAGTGATGCTTTTGTTAAGTGGTCTACCCAAAGTTGCAATACAAATAAAAGTGACTTTTACTTTTCCTGCAGTTAGGTTAGGTAGCCAATAGGTCTCGACAAATGTACTTAGCTCTTTGCAAACTAAATGCAAATTAAATAATTAATATTATTATATTATACTCAACTTGTATTACTATTAGTTTTCTAGAAGGTATGACCGGCGACGAGATAGCAAATCTTAAAACGAAATTCGGCAATAGAATATTTTTATGGTTGAGCACCTTCGATGGTTTACATTACTGGATGTCCTTCTTTGAAGTGACGATTTATGCTTTATCTGCCCCAGGTCCATGCCGATTGACGAAAGTGCGTAGCTCTTCAGGTACAGCTTCCTTGTATTCTATGTGATGATTATGAACGGCCCGAGCACTCAAACACTTCAAACTGACATGAGCCATTACGTCCACTATCGTATGAACCTGAAAACTGGATAATTCCTCAAAGGTTCGACCAATCAAATTAGCTTCGTCCAAATGAGCTCCAGACTGCAAAAGTGACTTCACAATTTCCGGAGTTGCAGTCCCTTCATATGCAGTTCCATGGAGAGTTGTGTTTCCAACGTAATCTCGGGCGTTCACATCTGCTCCCACGCTCGCAAGAAAGTCAATAGTCTATAAAATTAACAACAACATTTTTTGTGAAACAAAATACCAAAAAGCCAATGCCATTCAGTACCTAGATCGGATCATATGAACGGAAACTACCAACAACCCCGCATGACTTCCTTAACTTTCATAAATGTCAGAAACCCGACGGAACGTCTGCAGTCAACGGCTTCATTTACATCATCGCATCCCACGCGACACGTCTGGCATCAGAAGACGTAATAGTAAATACAGTAGTTCATGAGAAGATACATTTACAACGTTGAATCAATGTGAACGATCACGTAGCAGTAGTAATTTTATAATGGTCCACATCGGTAAGTGCGGTGATGCACCACAACAAGGCATGTTAAAATTTACTAGCATAAAAATAAACCTTTCAATGAGACATGAAAAAGATTTATCATTTCTTACAGAATTCTTAGAAGGAGCAGTGTTCCTATCTACAATTCTTAACTCAGAATATTATTAGAAACTTTTCATATGGAAATAAAACTTTTTGCCTATCCACTACTTTGACTCTTTGCCAATTGTCTCATGTGGTTCTGAGTTAAATTTACTTATCGTAATGCATTCATTGCTCTGAGGACGATATAGTAGCAGTCTATATCACAACGCCAAAATAACATTACATAGGAACACCATTTGGCAACTTTAACTCATCAAACACCTTTAAAAATTTTCTTCTACGAATTCTCCCGATCTTTACGAATAAAGGAAATGTTAACTTTGTCGAATGCTTTACTCCTCAAAAGAATGAGAATGTGCTGCTTGGAATGCACAGAAACCCCGAAAAAGCTAATATGGTTCACGTGAAGATGTCAAAGTCGCGAAACTGTAAATAGAATCGCAAACTGAACGCATTAGAGAAGCTGTTATCAATTTATATAACACATAGAGTTATAATGAAATCCAAAGATAACAGCTATGCAGCTCTACAAGCACTTCATGAACTAAATCACAAATCAACTTCACTTTCATGGCTTAACCCTACATTCACTTTCAGCATTTATCTCAAAAAGACGTGACCTCTTTCTCAAGCAAAATACTCACATTACCTACACATTGCTTTTTGACGAAATTCCCATGCACATATTACATGGTCGCTCATCCTTTAATGTTGTAAACAAGATCGCATGAGTGTCTACAAATTCAATCAAAGTACGCTAATTCCTACATGAATAACTAGGGTTTGTTTACCTTCGAAGATGGAAAGATTTTCATCACGAATCGACCAATGCTCGAGTTTTCCGATGCTGCTATGTGAATCAACGTAGCACCCCGAGATCCTCGTGGGTTTAACTTTACAAGTTCATACGCAGTCTGTAAAACGAAAAATAAAACAATGTCAGTATTAAAATGTCTTACTGCGACATAAGAAACCAACGGAGAGCCGTTGTTTTCAAGTTCGCGATTGCTATTAAATCTCGTGAGGAGGTCTTTACACTTTCGTTTGATCAACAATTTTCGGGTGACTATCTGACTATAGCTATCGCACGGATAGCGAGGCACGCCACGTTTTACTGTGAGTAATACAACACAGGCATGCTATTTTCGAGGCGGCGAATGAAAACAACAGTGGCAGAGAAAATAGTGCAAAGGGCATGGGCATGTTGAGACATATAAAAATAAAACAATGTCAGTATTAAAATGTCTTACTGCGACATAAGAAACCAACGGAGAGCCGTTGTTTTCAAGTTCGCGATTGCGATTAAATCTCGTGAGGAGGTCTTTACACTTTCGTTTGATCAACAATTCGGGTGACTATCTGACTATAGCTATCGCACGGATAGCGAGGCACGCCACGTTATACTGTGAGTAATACAACACAGGCATGCTATTTTCGAGGCGGCGAATGAAAACAACAGTGGCAGAGAAAATAGTGCAAAGGGCATGTTGAGACATACCTTATGAAATTTATAGTCTTCTTTTGCAGTTTTTTCCACCGACAGTAAAACAGTGAGTAACTGAAGAGTGATGACTAAGAGTCGGTGAAAGGAGTCGATGTCCTGGCCAGTCGACAGAGTTCGATTAATAGATTTCAGGGCCACCTCCACCTATTAACAACGGCAAAACGACAATGTTAAGTGTACAGTTTCAGCATCCAAATTTTCTATAAGAAGCTAATGCATCGACTTACTTCTTTACAGGCTTTCCAGAATATCAGGTACGCATCTTCAAATTTTAATACAGGCATTGGTGAAAACGAGTTCTTCTTGTCACCAATCATAAACCAGAACAACTCCGCAAATGAAAGAAATGAACCTTGAGTTAATGGACTAAGTGGTTCTAGCATCCTCTGTACCAGGAAAAGTATAAAAATAAAAGTGTTTGTTACTGTTCGTCTTCATATACAATAATGTTTATAGATCAAAGTGCACACCTGCTGCATGTTCAAAGCATACATCCATAGTTGAATACATCTATCAAACTGTCCAGCATCTGCGTACACCGCACCTCGGTATCGTATGTAGTATGAAGTATCAGGATGAGCGGGGCCTAGTACACGCTCACGGACCATGAGAGACTAAAACAATAAAATCAAGTATGCTTGAGCACATGCTAAATAGCAATATTTATATATTTATTATATTTTTGCATGCCTAATAGTGAACAGTTTAACAAAAAAGTACGCATACGTAGTATAAATAAAATGAAAAATAAACTATGTTTTGGACTCAATTTCCCAAAATTCCAACTGCACATATGCTAAACCAGGTACGCGAGCAACTTGCGTTTAAAATATACTAAACCACAAAACATTGAACTACTTCGAGAACCAAGCTAAAGGACAATAAATAATGTACAAGCACTGCGTCATTATGTTCTAGTTGCGAAGAGCAATCCAATGAAGTGACTAAGTGACTATCAACTTCAACTTCTAAAGGAATCCATTGTTGACTCATTCTTGCCAAATGCATTAATCATTGAACATTCTTACTTTGTTTCATTGCCAATTTCGAAAAAAAAGTATAGAAGAAAGTACAGCACATTATGCATTCACATCAAAACGATCCTTCGATTTCAACTATGTTGCAATTGTGATGCATAAATATCTATGATGCATTTTACCTGCATTCGCATTTCGTCTGGGTCAGCAATCAGTTCGTCTAAATCTTCATGGTTTTCGACCTCCAGTCGGCCTTGGTACACGGGGGCAGTCCGCGCTGGCTTCGGTAAATACAATACTCCATCACGGTATCTGAAACAAAAACGTTAGATCAATTCGAGCAGTGGAAACCGTTTGTCATTCCGCCCCATGCACAGTTAAGTTGAAAACTACATCGTAACGCCACGAAAATGCGTCTTCAACTCCGGAACAATGTTATAGGTACATAGAAGCAATGACTATTTATCTAACAGAATTACATCAGTATTATCGCTTACTAACACGCCGGAATGTTACAAATTACAAGATACCGCCCGACCTTTATTTTAAGTATTTTAATCCCTGACCTTCAATACGGGTGTAGAACAACAACACTCAGGTTGACATTGAAATTACGCTATAAGTTTAAATACTGTTGCGTCTTCATGCGCTGCTAGTGATTATTCTTAGCTTGAGTGTGTGTCTTTATAACGTCGTTTGCGCTCGTTTACAGCCTAAATAATGACACTCCCAAGCAATTCTAAGAAGATTGTACTAAATGCATAGTCGCAATTTTCATTTTGCTAGAGTATAACATATCAGACCTACAAGTCAAAAGTGGTCCATTCAGTTATTCTCGCTGCTTTATGGGAAAGAAAACACGCGGAAAAGGTTTCAAGCAGACAAAAAAATCGAAACAGGCAAGAGTCTGAAAATAGAATACTACAACACACAAGTCTATCAACGCGGTTCACACAACATTAATTGTCGCCGGAGAATAATTAAGCACTCATTCCAATGTCAAATTAACTGCCAAGTAAGTATTAAAGTAACTGATGTAACATGATAAGTTAGACATTATGCAAGTATACTATAAGTATTGAAGGTCCTATTATGTCACACCCAATCCACACAACCAGATGCTTCTCGACTGTTAAACACAGTGTCAAAATTGCAGATGATGCAGGTGTTTGCACACAAAACTGATATACATTTTGTTAGCTGAAAACATTGAACTTTGGTCTCACCTCAAGTCCATAGCTCTTTTCCAGAACTGATGCGCACCATGCATGTCCTTCTTATTGTCAACATAAGTTGCTCCAAGCAGTTCTAATGCATTGATCTTATCCACTTCAGTTACGAGGTTAGGAATCGTTAAAATCGCTTCGACCACGTTCGCGTGGCCAGCAACGGCCGCAGCCATCAACGGTGTCATTCCGTATGAATCGACATCAAATACTGCTCCCTTTTTAAGCAAAAGCTTAAAGATCACCAATGCTCCGGATTCTGCACAGTCATGTAATGCTGTGTTCGCTTTCACACTTTTGCGATTGATATCGGCTCCTTTTTCAATAAGGTACTTCGCTATATACAGATGGTTTTTGTAGCAAGATATCATCAAACAAGTGTGTCCATGCCGATTTGCTACTTCGATATCTATATTTATCAACAGCAGAAATTTTACGTTATAATCGTTACTTATTAATAATGGTAATGCTACTAATTCTTGTATAACTGCATTAAGTATTACGAACCCGCTCCAGTGTTAACAAGATATTTCACTATATCCAAGTGTCCATCGAAGCAAGCTGCCCGCAATGGCGTGGAATTTGTTTTAGTAGTTGAGTTGACCTTTGCTCCGTTTTGTACCAAGAGGTTGACTATTTTCAGATGTCCAGCAGCAGCTGCACACCACAACGGCGGCACTCCTTCAATAGTTTCTCCATCAAAGACAACTGCAAGAAAATAACACCAAATAATTAACAAACCACATCCTCGTAAATACCAGAGAAAAGCACCCATTACCATCCGTTGGTGTCAAAACCGACCGTACTGTCAATTCAAAGACTACGTCTCATGAATTTAGGTTGCGTAGTCTCTGACTCTCAACTATATATTTTTCGATGCTGCAGGACGTTCTATTAGAATATGCACTACTGAAGCAAGAAAGCAATGGAGTAATAGAAACTAAGTGCTATGCAAACAGTTGAATTTCGGATGGTTCTACGTCGATGTGACTGGTAAGGACACATCTTGTCAAAGAGCCATAAGAATGAATCTGGTTGTTAGAGGGTGGTTTGGTTTTTTACTGTTCTGTTCTAAACTATTGATAGATATACCAACTGTAGCAAGCGAAGATCATTACATTACGTCTGAGACAGTATCGAATTGAATCCACTAGACACTTATTTTCTTATCACTGATATATGTTGTTTACAGTGGAAAAAGATACCGAAACGACGTTACTCCAATACATTGTCCGTCTTAGCGGCAAAATTATCATTTTTGTAACTCGCAAAAGGAGTACGTTGCGAATAATACGAAGTACTATTTATACTGTTGGTTATGTATATGTACAGCAATAGTATAATAGTATACACTTCCTATTTTACGTGTTTATTTTTAAGCTGTCAACTCAAACTCAAACAAGTATATATGCATGAATAGCCTGTAAAAGTTCATTGAAGTGCAATGTGTGCTTCCATTCGGTACATTGACTCCTGGCTCTTGACTTAAAGACACAGCGAAGATTACATGGTCGGAGCGAAGAGCGACAACAGGAACAGAGCCAAATTGGAGACCAGGGGAAAACCCCGACTGGCGTAGTAGCTTGGGCTATTCTTACTGTCGCCGAAGAAAAAATCCGGAAGATTCGTAATTCTGAAAAGAGAGCAACCACGTTGGTTTGCGACCAAAACCCATACAATTCGTCTTCATTAATACATTCATGGTGAATGGTGATGATGTCTCAGAAATTATGGAGGCAGCATATTTATCTATTTCTAAAAGTTGACTCCCATCCCTTTAACTAACGTACATACAGCCACCATCATAAGTGTCAACAGGGAAATCAATGAATTTGAGTATCTGCATCAAGAACCAAGAAGACGAATCTGAAAGCTAACTGATAGCAGAATACAATACAGCGGATGCAAACGATGTAACTAATTCACATGATACATACTAAATACATAAAGATTATTTCGAAAATCATCACATTCTACGTTACAAATAGAGATAAATAATTCATCAAACTATTTAATAAAATAGGACATCAGGGGAAGGTGAAGGTGATGAAGGACTCATGCAAATGTACAATATGTCAGGTGACTAGTTATACACGTGAAGCAAAAGTAATTCTAAAACACCCTTATCATCTTTTAAAGAGACGTGGGAGTGGAGTGGAGGATCAGAAGGAGAGGGACATATACAACGTGACCACTATCACTATTCACAACATAAAGTTTCAAGGACGACAATGAATTCCCAGCTGTAGCAAACAACGCGTGTGTCTCGTCTGGGTTACGCTGTCTGGCTACGTACCAACAACCAGCTAAACGTAACATACAAGTAATCTTACAATGTTACAATAGCACAAGATACGCCACAGCCACACCGAAAAAAACATTTTTTTTGCAACTTCAGTCACCAATTCCAAAGCTGACCTATCCAATCCAGTTTATATCATCCGACCACACAAATATATTAAAGTATTTAAACATCGGTGGAATCAAAAAGCGAAATTGTTTATATGACCAAAATGCGAATACTAAACCGTACTGCTATGCTGTCGTACTCATTAGTAAATGATGAGTACACTTAACACGGATAATAATTAGAAACATCTTGCATGAATTTATAGTGAAGTTACTAAAGAGCCAAGAGGTAAAGGCACATTCATCAAAGCCATGGTAGAGACATGCTAATAAAGCAATACCGGTGATGAGTCAAAACAAAACAACCTTGAGAGAAGTAGGAACCACCAACCATCCGCAAACATCATGATCGCTTCAGCTATATTTGCATTCTACATCGCAATGTATACATGTATTCCTTTACCAGGAAGTTGAAACGACCACTCTAATTCATTTTGCTTACAGCAAAGTATTATTCGTACATGATTGCACGAAGCACTGAAGGAATATCTTGACTACTACATCTTTAAGTACCGCATACTCAACTCCTAGTTACTGTAAAATTTGTGCGGGACAATTACTCCGTAGTAGTGAACGCAATTCATATGGAATAGGTCAGTGTGCTGAGGAATCTGTATAAGGATGGTGACGTTGACTACGAATTAGTAGCTAACTACGAACAAACAAGTGAACGGAAACAATATAAATGCAAGTTGAATGCCAACAACTTGACTTCCTCTTGGTCTATTAAATATACCATTGGTACAGATTTAACGTTCGCTTCTGGAATTAGGAGCAAGATTACTAAAGTCTATTCTAATAAACGTATAGAATACGAGAGGATATTTCAAGCAATTAAACTTTAATAACTGAATATAAAACAACAATTGGTCCACAAATCGTAAAAATGGCCCATTCAAATGCGTTTTTATTTAATTTGATTTCAATAAAATCTAGTTTCACTTCCAGGGGCAGGGTTTCGGGTCCGTAGCATATTAATACACACATGAATAGCAGGAAAAAGTAACAGGAGCAACAGCTTTCAAAATCAAGTACAATAGTACAAAGAAATGAAATTGAAAACCAAGAAACAATCACTGTTGTGACGAATTCTGCCGCATTTCATATAATAAATTCTAAATGGGTATTACAATTATACATTGATTTACTCAACACGCATACGACCATAAACTATTTGAAAACGAAAGTAAACTTCATACAATGATGTCAAATAACAATGAAACGTTATTATCTTCCCTAGCAATTTCTACCTAAAGTTACAACAATGCAAAAGAAGTCCAAAATTTGGTCATATTATCATAATGCAGATTACTGGTAAGGAAGTAACAAGAGTAAAATCATGTCAAAGTCAAAAGTCAAGGTATAGCGTTGATCATTGCAAAACCCAAACCATCTCTCACTCATGCATCCTCATCCACATCCACGAAGTGAGACGATAAAGTAAGAAATAAGTATTTTGATGCAATCGTTTTCATTCCTCATATCCGTATCCTTCCACAGATAGCAAATAGCATAAACAGGCATTCTCGTGCTAAGTAAATTAACCCATGCGTGCAATCCCAGCTTACAATCTACATCATTCTTTCTTGTAATGGTACAATAACAGCATAGTGTTCATTCATTCCATTTCCATGCATGCATAGCGTAACTTCATTCTTGTCAACAATATGAGTCAAAGTCATAAAAAAGCGACCCTTGAACTAAATCTCTAAGGTTTTGCACATCACACGTTCACTGCAAGTGCATGCGGAACAATCTCAGGCTTTACTAATTAGTCATATTAAGGGAACATACGAAATAATTTCGTCTTTGCAACTTATTGTTCTTAAACTACACAAAGGCCTGATGCGAGATGCGATCCTGATGAACAACTCATTCAGTCGTGATATGCTACACACTGACATACGGCATTTTAAATAAAAACTAAAAGTCTAAAGTCTTGTTTGAGTAATTCACGCAAGTGACGTACTATACGATACATCTCCGTTTCAGCATGACAGTATATGCACAATAGAAAATAACACACACATACAATATTGTACCTTTGTACCTAAACTAGTGTAAACGTCATGTTAAACTAAGAACCAGATGTGACACGTACGGTTTTGTTGACAATCACAACGCGTGGCGCATCTTCGGTAAAATGCAATAAGTGTTGCTGCATTTATAAATACCTGAACCCACGAGTTCAACATTCGCCCCGCAGCTCTTGATTAAATATTCCGCAACATCATAGTGGCCGTTTCTGCAAGCCGCAATGAGCGGCGTTGCTCCAGAAATCTTTTGCGACAGCAACTTTTGTCGTTCAGCTTTCGGTCGTTGCTCCAGGACGTTCTGTCAAAAATAAGAAGAGTAAACATTAATAATCACAAACAAATAATGCTCTCTGCCCTGTCTTATTTATATTTTTCATTTCTGCCGGTTGTTCTGATATCCAATAACGTTCATCTTTAATTACACATATTAATAAATAATAGCCAACTGTTTGACACTCTAAGTTGTGCATTGACACCTATAAATTTTCAAATTCACTATTTAACTACCCATTTGAAGGCCATAAAGACAAAACTAAACTGTCTGTTATTTTGTCACTTTGTATGCTTCCATACGTTTGTACACGAAACTAACCAAACCAGCCTAAACAAGTTCCCTGGGTATATACAACTCAAAGTAAAATTTTAAGTCAAAGAACTGTGAGTATAAAATCCCTACATTAGAATTAGCAGAGCTGGTATACAAGTTAATAATGTCTAAATGATGTAAAGATTACAATAAACGCATGATTGAATAAAGGACCAGTACAGTAAAGAAATGCATTGATAACAGTTCACATCTAAAGTTATCATCCTAAATCATATGAATACTGGGGTAATAAACTATAATCAGTACTCCAAAAGTAAAGAGGCCTCCAAAGAATAGCACATTTAGTGCTGACATGAGACATGCCAAATGCAAACCACGAAACCACAGAGAATTTTTGTTCAGAAAAGTTTTAAGGTAGTTCTACACGTCATTTGACCGCGACACAGCGGCCCACTTTGTTCAGGAATCTTTGTCTATTTAATAGTACTCTTAGAAAAATTAGGTTACCGCCACTTAAGCATTCAGATTTTGCAATTCGACCCTCTCAATTCACGTTCAAGATCAGTTTTGCATTACCTGAGAGAGAGGATAGCAATAGTGCAGAAGCGAGCGTTACATGACAACTACAAAAAGTTGCATTCTCTCAATAATGCAGGATGAACATGCAAAAAAGACTTCTACGTTCTACTAGTAGTATAGCCAGCCGGCAGAACGATACATGCTCACTTTTAATCATAACAAATGTTCGTATGAGTATGAATGTTCATCCTTGGTCTTTGAAGATCTCGTCGGTCAACTTTTACTCTTCAATAGCCGTTTTGGGTAGCTTTACCTTACATAAATCTCACAACACGGAGCAGGGCAATGCACAATTCACTATATGACTTTAACAGACAAAGTAAAATGTAATGCGGTCACGTAACCGCAGTCTGTAAATATCCCATAATCCTACCCCCGTGATATCATCATTTCCATTATTATTTTCAGTAAAGACTCTGACATAATGCACAAAACAATTCATACTCTTCCATAGATTATTGTCTCCTTTTTGATTAGTCTACCAATGAACTCCGTATTTCTATATACTCTTCAATATTGCGCAATTATAACTTCATGTTCATACTATCACAAAAAACTCAAGTGTAGAACTACTGCACAGATTTTCATCAAATTATATACCGAACACCCAAACAACAGCTGTAAATTCTTTATAGTAACTTAATTCCCTGATGATGACCATATCTTTTGATTAATAAATATTTTAATGCCTCCAGTTTTATATTTCCGTCCAACTTCACTTTCCGGAATTTCAGAAAACTAATCCCAATCATTCACCTCACCGCTAAAAATCAGCGAATTCGGAAACACGACCGAGGACTGAAACTCAACACTAGTAATCTAACGAATTAATCAAGCTGTGAAATAAAAATGACGAAATCATGAATGTTTGAAAAAATTTTAAAAATTACTTTGATGAACGTCAGTTTTCCATGTGAAGCTGCTTCAAAAATTTGGCGCTCCATGCTTCATAATTTAATTCACAAAGTTTTACCAACAGTAGTTAACTCTGACACCGATGATCAACAAAAAACTGTATTGTACCAGGCACTTGACCCGTAATCTTACGAGTAAAAATTCGTATCGGAAAAGACAAGGATCGGAAAATATCGTATAATTACTAGTCACCAGAAAAATCGAAATCCGATGAACAAATAACTACCAATCGAACAAACAAAGCACAGCAACTACCGATACAAATTAAATGTCTTGTGTATTTCAAGAAGTTAAACGTCAATGAAGTTCTCAAAGTCTCAAATCCCCAAACTCCCACAATCACTTTCTATTCAAACTGGGACAATGATTTACAAAAATTATTTAATTGCTGAACTCCAGTAATCTAGTCATAAAGGCAACACAACTAGCTAATCTCCTGGAAGTTCCTGAAACTGTACTGTTGTAAAACAAAATTCCACAGTCGAAATGTACAAAAAGGACTGTATAACTAATAAACCGTTAATTAATATCCAATCAATCAAACTCCTAACGTGAATTTTACTACACTGGAAATAAGTTCTGATTTCTAGGATTCAAATCTACAGCATAAAACTTGGAGTGGTCCGTCTTAAAAACTTTTTTTTTGTCAAGTAGACCTTAACCAGCGAAACAATTGGAAGACAGTCTGGTCTGGTTATGTCTCCGTCTGTGTCCACGTCCTGCACGTAACTGAAAACTCAAAGACCTCTTCACTCTGACTGTATTCGAACTACGCCAATTGAAAGCGCAGACTTTGTGCACATGATAACATAGCCACACCACCATATGCATAGCATATGCAACCTTAAGCACAAGACAGACACAGACACAGCACAAACAGCGTAATAGTTTTACCAAGTACGAAACCGAAAGTATCAAAATTCATTTGCATGAAACTGCAGCTTTGCCATTTATCCGCCATCCTTTTGCTTGTGAGTTGCAGTGAATAAATACAGAACCTTTACACGTTACAAGTATAACCAGTGTTTGCGGGAATCGAATCCGGGATTCAGGAATCAATGGAATCGACTCCCGATTCCCAAAAATCTGAATGTGATTCCTGATTCCCAAAATTCTGAAAATGATTTCCGATTCCCAAAATAATGAAAGTGATTCTCACTTGTCTCAAAACTATGTTGATTCATTGATTCCCATTAATAGAATTTATTTTATGATATATACTTACGTTGAGTGAAGTTAAAGTAAGCGCACTTAAATGTGTGCTTCGCTTGGTCACAGAATTCGTATCTGTGTATTTGCAAAAATCGGAAGCAGGAATCAATGGAATGTATTTCTGATTCCTAATTCCTCAAATTTTGAAAATGATTCCTGATTCCCAGAAATGTGATTCCCGCAAACACTAAGTTTATAACAAGAGGAAACCTTAACATTACGTTTGCGAATTATTAGTTGTACAGACATTTTGTACTACACAACTAACTACACTCAGCTCAGAATCGTATCTCATGACATCAAACAGAGAAGAAACAATTGAGCAAAACACGTTTGATACGTTCACCGTGAGAGAGCGCGAACGACTTTAATTTCAAACAACGGAACGAGCGAGCTAAAGAGGGAAACCGACAACGAGACGATACTCAGGATTCGAGATCGACTGGAGGAGAGGAGAGACTGTCTTTTTCTCATTCTAAGCTTGAGAAGCATAAAGAAACAAGGGTTTTTGAGTGTATATAAACGCTGCTTTGCTTTTGAATGTTCACAAGGCATGGCATGGGTATAGCCTATAGAGAAAAGTGTATTATAAAAGAGACACAGATATAGAAGCCGACAGAAGAGCGACAACAAGGGGATGCTATATGCTGCTATATACATTATAGCATTTACAAGCCAAGTCTTGTCGGGGTCCACGTGGACTCAGAGACAGCGTCAAAGGCGTGTTCCAATTTACCCTCTGAATCCCATTGGCTAGGGACGTAACTGCGTTGTAAAGAGTCCAATGAGGAGACAGGGAGAGTGCGGACGAAGATTGGAGATTATTTTGTGAGTTGTGAAGCGATGTGTCAAGTTGTGAGGATTCTTCAATGTGAGTCTCACGGCGTATTTTCCCAAAGCCAAAGCCCCTTTGTTCCGCAGCTTGCAGACCTCAGTTTGGCTTCGGAGGTGACTCGGGTTGAATGTGTGTTTCTGCTGCTCTGCTGCGGCCGACATTCATTCGGTTTTTGTTCAGCAGTTTTTGAAAATTGTTGAAATATTGGTTTTCAGTCGTTTGAACGACGACTATAAGCTTTTTTTCAAAAAGTGTAACTCTCGAATGTCCGTGTTAATGTGTAACACGAAAGTGTGTATCGGAATCGGAATCGTCGTTTAGTGTTGTGTGAGTGTGAGACGGAAATCGAAAACGGTTTTACTTTTGGTTTCATTATAATTTTCTCTTGTTCCGTGTTCCCTCATGATTACTGGTCAACATTGGTTCTCAGCGTTTGATCGGTATTGATGTTCAAAAGGGTTTCCGAGTTTTGGAATGTAGTCTGTTTTCTTGTAACGTGAAATCAGTTATTGTTTCCGTGAGCGTTCAGAAGCCGACAGCAGAGACACAATCACCTGCCTATGTATTACTTTGGTCACTACTATGGTACCAGAATCTGTTAACCGTACCGTACCGTACCGCTTTTGTTGACGTTAATACTACAACATTGTTTGACTTTTATCATTCGTGAAGTACATAGTTTAATATTAGAACATTGCATTTCGCGTGTTTGTTTCGCGGCATTAGAATAGTGTTGTGATCAAGTTCGGATCGATTGATTCCTGGGAAAGAGAAGAATTTTTGTGTACTACGTTCATGTCGACTGGATTATTTCGTGTTGAACTTTGAGTGCGAGCTTGGGTGTTTTTTTATACTTTGTTGGCAAGTTTTTGGTTGGTTTGTTGAAGAAGAGAAGCTGGATCTTTGGAGTTGAGAGTCTTTAACGTTACAACATTATGTATCCGGCTCCAACGAGACATCCTCCCGCTGGGGTAAGTGAAGTACCATCATCAACTATATATACACCCAACAAACCTGAACCCCTCTTTTTCTGACTGACCCGTAGAATCCGAATCCGATCGATTTATCCGTATAGGGACTTTTGAACGGGTATGTCTCTCAGTCCTGGAACATGCTATAAGACATGTTTACCCATTTAAAAAAACATGCAATCCTACTCAAATAACCGTAATAGTAAGGATTCGGTAGTGACCTTTCTCTTGATGAAACTTGATGCATGTCAATGAAATTGTTTGTTTACTAATAGGTTCGTCGTTGTATTATCCGTTTAGAACTTGATGTAAGATTTGCGAAACCGTCTTTCGTAATCCAACTTTTGAAACTTCAATTAATTTTTTTGTAGTTCAATTTACACTTTTAACGATTTTTATTCCATTTGATTTGTAGCAGAATGCGTGCAAAAAACAATAAGTTAAGTTACTGAAATTCTTAAACATATGAAACAAGGGGAGCATAAAGCATAGTCTGTTGGTTTCAATGTAATCCCTATAAGTATTGTGTAACATGATGGAGTGTTATCATATTCAGTATGTACTTTGCGTACTTGAACTTGAAATAAAATATATTCGTTTTGTATTGCAGCCGCCGCCTTCCGGTGGGGGACCCTTGAAATTCACAATTGTGGAGTCATTGGAACGTATTAAAGAAGAGTTCAATTATCTGCAGGCTCAAAATCATTCGTAAGTGTGTTTTTTTAAAATTCTGTCTTTTTCTTGTTTCTGTTTCAGTTTTATGACGTGGTGGGTTAAGAAATAAGAATGAATTGAATTGAATAGGAGAGTGCGATCCGTCGTGAGAAGAATAGAGTTTCTCAAAAGACTTGTGAGCTCAAAGTTCGTACCTAATATAAAACGTCTTGAGATCTCATGTAGGCCAAGCTGGCCAAGCATGGGCCAAGCAAACCGAACGATAGGGAGTTTTTTTGGACCAGCTTGGCCTTAGGGTTTTTTAACGTGGCGGTGTGAGTACGCGCTTCAAAAATAATGTATAATATTCGTGATGAGTAGATGAGATCGGTCGAGATAGGACTGTGTATTATATTATAGTATTATTATGGACCTGTGGAGTAAAAAAATATTGTAGGTATATGAGGACACCCGAGACCCCGGAGTACACGGTAGATGGAAAATAAATGAGTGGGTTGGAAATATTAATACGACCATTGCATCGTCTTATGTACTGGAGATATAATAGAACGATTGTTACAAGTACCACTAGTACTTAATTGTCAAGAGCTCCTCTCTTTCCTTTTTTTCAGGGGTGTCAGTTAAATTAATTAACATGTTCTGCTTTCTTGTGTGTGAATTACAGGTTGAAGATGGAATGCGAAAAGCTCGCAACAGAAAAGACAGAAATGCAACGACATTACGTCATGGTGAGTATGACAGTTTTGTTCGTTTTTTTGTTTGTGCTGTGCAATGCAACTGAAATTGATAACAAACATGATTGTTTATGTTTTAGTATTATGAAATGTCATATGGCCTCAACGTTGAGATGCATAAACAGGTATGTTGAAATTGAATTTTTTTCTTATAATATGATATGATATGCTCTTCTTCCGGTCCTCAGTCTGGTTGCTTGTTCCTAGATTAAACGCTTCCTTGCTTACCAAAGTAGTTGTAATGATATCACTTCTGTAAGTCTGGAACGGTGATATATGAATAGTTAGTAGTGGCATTCCACAATAATATCTCGTATGTCGATGCACTAAGTCATGAAGTTACAAACTCAGTTTGTTTATCTTGTTTCATAATCATTCTGTGACTTTTGGTTTTGGTTGGTTCTTCGTTGAGTGTCTTTCCATAGAATGTATCTATAATAAAAGGGTGTGCTGGATGAATGGAAATTGATACAGTTGGGGTTTTTGAACTGTGTAATTAATGCAGTTGTTCGTTACATTAGACTAAGCAGGATTCGGTGATGTCTTTATGGAAAGAATAGTTGTATAAATTAACTATTTGTGTTGTGTTTACTGTGTGTCTTGTTGGAAGCATTATTATACTATTAGTGTTCAAGTAGGCTCAAATACAAAACGTCGCTGAAGTTCATGGAATGAATAAGTGGTTAGAGTGGAGGACTCCTGGTATAACTTGGTTGAAGTTGAAAGGAAAGTGAACTATATAGTTCTGGATTCTGGATCCCGAACCGGGTAGTGCTAAGTGTCTGTAGGTTAGTGTTCAGACGACTTTGTCGATTGAGGTCTGCTTTAGTTTAGGGTTAAGATAGGAAGATAAAGTGTAGCACACAAAAGAAGGTGTGGCAGTGGTAGATACTTGGAGATGTTTAGGGAGATGCTGCAGGCCGCCTGGTCAGGGAGCCACAGTTGGTCCTGCTGGACCGAACCTCATCGGCCCATCATGTGTACACCATTATTATTATGTTTTGGCCGTGAAACATTGAACAGGGGAGCCTACAGGGAGCGAAACAAATAAGGCAAGGCGAAGGGTCTCCTAAAGATCCGGGATAGAGATTCGACTCGGCGTTTGTAAGGTAGGGTATGAATGCAACAAAATCGGATCCCCAACTGAAATGAAATGTTCTGGCCTTCACACTGGATCGGCAGACGCCTAGAGGCGTACATGGGAGAAAAGGCTTTTGTAACTTCAACGGTTCAAGCATTAAGCATTGAGAACAACGAAGGGATAAGGAAAAGGGTCCGTGTTCTGTTGAAATTTTTAGTACCATCATCCGCAACGGCAACCATCACCATTTCTTCCGCTACGCTAAGCAGTTCGGAAATGTGCTTTAAGGATGTTTAGAATGGCTTTTGGCATTTGAAACTATATAGGATCTAGACGTTAAAAACCGTCGTCGTGTTGTACTTGAACAACCCTGCAGTTTGGAGGAGGGTAGCCTTCGAATGTTTAGAATAGGTCCCTTTCCTGTGAAAAACGACACAACCTTATTGTCAGTGTTCCATTTCTGATTTTCAAGATTGATTCCTTATAAGAGAAAAGGAAAGGTGAACAGGGAATTAACATATTATTTCCTCTAAACATTTTCGGGTTTTCTTAATTAAAAATATATTAATCATTAATTCTTCTGTAATCTCTGGACGTAGGCAAAATGTATGATGATTACTTTGTAGCGTTTGTCTTTGATGTTTTCTTCATATCTGATTCCGAAAGGTTCCTTTTCCATTTATTTGTTTGCTGGAATATGGAGTTACATAACATCGGTAAAGTGGAGGTGGGAAATCGGAGCCCGTGACCACTACTTCCTAGAAATGCTAAAAGCAAAGCAGTAGTAGTAGTGGTTTGTTCGTTGAGTTGTTTGTTACAGCCTTTTTGAACTCGACAAGCCAACAGCAGCGGTTAACTGACGAGCAAGAGTGTTCACGCTAGAGGAAATGGGCAGATGTGGCGAACAAGGCGAGATTATGCTAATGTAAACGTTATTAATCTCACGTCTGTATAAGATTGTTTACTATCCTTGTTATGTCAAAGATGTTGAAGTTTGACTGGTCAGTGATTTAAGTAAGGAGAATTGCCGCGAGGTTTGGGAACGAGGTAGGCAGCAGAACGAATGAATGCAAAAAAGATTCTAAAAGTCCAAGGGGTGAAGTGTACAGGAGCGTTGTGATGTGATGTGATGAGCCAACAGACACATCAACGGCGACAGATGCGCTGTTGTACTAGCTCACAGCTCAGTAGACATTTTAAAAAATATCAAATTGATCGGGAACGTAAAGGTAGTTATCTGGTCGAGGTCTGGTCGTGTTTACTATCGTCTCATTGGATTGCTGTAGTAGTATTACGTGTTGTAGTATGTCCATTGATACTTTGATGATGTGGAGAACAGTGATGTGATGAGAATGAGACCATCGTTGCATTCGGAGGTCACATATTGAAATTGCCAAGTCTCGACTTGTTTTCATTCCGAATGTTATGTTTATCTGCATTATCATTGAGCGACCTTTGACTTTGCTTGGAAGCTGATCATGGAAAAGGATTGTTTTGATCTTGAAGTAACAACAAAAAATGGCACATTGACTAAGAATGGGTAAGCAGAGGACTCCTCTTTCCTTTCATCTTAAACTTAACTACTTAACAGAGTAGCACCGGACCTGACCAACTGGTCTGACATTATCGCTCTGCAGCCGTGCATCTGTTAAGACTGTAAGCATATACTATTATATTTGAATAGACGAGCGTGAGCCGAGCGTTTCAATCTCAGCTCAAGTACAAGAAGTACAGTGCTTCTCGTCTCGGACATTGCGTCCCAATCTTACCTTATGAAACTGCGTGCGCATTATAAAATAAATGTGTTTTATGTTGTCTCTAATGGCGTTGCATGTTTTACACGACGTGGATGAATGTTGATGATTTCATTGGATGATACATACATACGCTTCGTGTTTGCTTACTGCAAAGACGTGAACGGTGTGAATACCTTTACGAGTATAGTTGCTTAGAACGACTAGACTTAATTCATACTGTGCTATGCTTAATTCATAAATGCGATACCGAGTAGACGAATTAAAATAATTCTATGCACAAAAAAAATAAATTCTTCACTTCTTCTGTTTGATTCAATGTGTAGGATGACGTTCATTGCTTATCACTATTTACATCATTCATTTTTACCATTGTATCGCTTGTTATCGTCGTTGTATTTGCAGTAAACAATATTAGCTTTGGTTACCAAACGATACATTTTAGTTTACAAGCTTCTAAAGTTTAGTATTTTCTTAATTTACTACTTTACTACTGTAACCGTATCACATATCACTTTGCTTCAATATCATTTCAGGCGAACAATTATTTACTTTCCGGCATTGTTTATTTTTAACTTCTCATTTGAATTTGTAGAATGTTGGATTTTTTAAAATAATGTTTTCATTTTTGTGGATTTCAGACCGAAGTTGCCAAACGACTGAACGCAATAGTAGCACAGATTTTGCCGTTTTTGTCACAAGAGGTAAGACCCTGTTTATATTTTATTGTGAGACTGTGTTACAGTCGTGTAACATCGCAGTATTTGTCATTCTAATCGATGATTGATAACTGTAAAATTACACGAGTGAACACAATGTGTTTGTATTGCTGGAGATTATGGAAAGCATGAGTAAATTTTGAAATGAACCTTAGTTAGTTAAAAGTCATTGATCCTAATGCTTGGAAAAGTGTTGTTTTGTCTATGTAAAGAAAATGGCACTCCATACTAATACTGTTACTTTACCATGTGATAATAGAAACGTAAATATTGGGCATTCCTTGAGGTTTTATAGTTCTCGAGAGATAAAAAGACATCTTTAGTTGCCTGAAAAACTTGAAACAACCCAACGTTTTGCGTATGTAAAAATTGTACATAAGCTACTTTTAACGGGTTTCTTTTTTCACAATGGGGATGTATCTTGTAATGGCTCATATCGTATTCAAAGAAATTAAGCACCAAGAGATGGTTTTGTTGAAAACAATAGGGAAGGTAGACCACTTTAATACTTACACTTGCACTCATTTTGATTATCTACACCTTTTGAAGTTGAATGACATTTCTATAAGTCAAGGCTCAATGGCTCAATAGTGAAGGTCATTAAATGCCGTTTTCGGAGATGTTTGTCACTAAGTGATTCTTTATGTTAGATTAATGAGGAACATATAAACTGAAAAACGCCCGTCATTTACGACACGATTGAACTCCGGGTTAATTTACAAGACAGGTTTGTGACGAATTGTTGTGTCAGGTTTAGGCGACTGTATTTCATCATTTGTCTTTCATTGTGTGATCAGGCGTCTGGAGTTTGATACAAGATAAAAATGCGTTTAATGGCAGTCGTTAAGTTTTACTTGTCCACGTTTTCAAAATTCCAACAAGGTTACTATTTCTACGGTTGCATAATTCCATCAATCATTTTAGCTAGGTCTATTAATTTTAACGTACCAACTCAATTTATTTGTTTGTATATTTTAATAAGCATGATTTGTTGGAGGTCAATGTGGTTGTTTCAGTGTTTTTATCTTAACATAGACACAATTTTACTTGTTAAAATCCGATTAATTGTTACAACTTTCGAGTCAAGCTTTGGTTATACAGCGATACAAAATCTAGTTCCTGTGTTGTTAGTTTTTATGTCAACAGTTATTATAATGAATTGAATTATGATAATTATCATGTCTAACTAACGATGATGATGATAAAAGAGATAACCACTATTTTTTGTTTGTTTTTATGTGTGCCCTATTTACCTGCTGTTCTGCTGGTATCGTGTGCTTCCCCATGTCGATTCGGTTCGTACAGCATCAGCAGCAAGTTGCCACAGCGGTTGAAAGAGCCAAACAGGTTACAATGACTGAACTTAATGCGATCATTGGCGTAAGTCTGCTATAATTTATTTTCATTCGTAGATTGTAGATGGTTTGCGAATTTGTGTGTGTGTGTTTTGAAAAATATATAGTACGCATACTATCTAGCATTCATGTTTCAAAGGTTTTGTGTATAATCACTATGGATGAATTAATTTTATCAATTTTTGCGCATGAATTGGTCAGGGTCGCATCCATTTGCCGTCTAGTTCTTTTTCACATGAATACATTTTCCTGGTATCCTTAATTTAGATAATCTAATTAGACGAGATTTTTCTGTTTGGGTGAGTTTTTTCCCCATAGGCAGCTATTTTTCCCGGCTACCATATTAACCATGTTACACACTCCAGATAATATGCTTTGGGAAAATTGGGAGCCATTTGTACAAAATCAGATTCCTTCTAAGAAATAATAGAGAAAGCGCAAAATGACTCGAGGGTTTTATTTTATGAACCTACCCAACTTTGGTTTAGTCTATCTGTGGAGAAAATGGAACGGATTATAGTATATTTTCTATTTTCTTTGAAATCGATTCTAGTATATAACTTCACGAAGTTGAAGTAAACCTTCTCTGTTCGTGTAGTAATGTACAAGTCCCGTTTCCATACCTAGCTTTCTTGTACACATTGCATTGGCTGTCCCTGTGTTTCAATGTTCGTTTTCTCTCTTTTCTCCTTGATGAAAGGATGAAGATAGCTAAAGAAAATATATATTGATTCAAAATGTAACGAGAATTTCCTGTCCTTCGTCGTCTTTTTAGTTGAATACACCTTTAAAAGTTGCGGATGGTTTGCTTGGAATTCTAAACATTTAGAGAGCCAAGTTTTCCGGTACGTGAGCTATATTTCGTTAAGTAAATGCAGCTAGCAGTGTACTGTGCAGCAGGGAATTGTGATGACGTGGGGAAGGCGACGAGAACGTTATAAAGACAGACTAGACAACTTGCATTTGACTGTGTTAATTAGTAAGTTTGCAGCTGTTCATAAAAGTGAGAGCTTCTTTTTCACGATTGATGTAAGATAGAAAGAGCAAAGAATGCTAACAAGGTGGCGTCTTAACGAGCATTACCGAGCGTAATTGCGTAGCTTGCTGTACTGTAATTGAAGACCTTGACCTTCGTTGTACGACATGAGTGTTGCAAGAGTTGCAATCGTTGATGATTAGCTGCTACTTTTATGTAGTATGTTTTTGAAGTTGCGGAGACTGTTGAACATGAGATTGTTGTACGATGGGAATATCTCAGTCAGTGCCATGGGCACGGAAAGAACTTAAAGATGAACCTTAGTAATTGAAACTATAGAATTCACGAATTTATTATGGTTTGCTAGAAAACGTATTCTCGGAGGTGTATATTCTGATTTTATGATTTTGTGTACCGTTATCAAAGTGAATTAACTAACAATATTTTTTGTCTTCATTTGAACTTTAATAGGATAATCTGTTATAGTGAGACTTGATCTCATGATGTTTTGAAGTATAATGGCAGATTAACGCGAGATTATTTCTGCAATTATAATGCTATGTTATAATACTGTTTAAAGAACGATATAAATTAATTTTATTTGCATGTCTGACATAAATTATCGTAGAAGGTTGGACCTGCTTTTCCTTCTGTTTTAACATTGTTGGGAATGCTTTTCTACTGCTATATGGTCAAGATCAGAATTTTATGAAGAAATTTAAATTACTAAGATATACAAACCCGCAATTTTTTGTGTTACACAAACACAGTTGTAAACAAAGGGGACGTGTCGTTCAACCTACTTGATATTGATTTTATTTCTAGTAAGACAACAAGACAAGGTAACAGTGGGAATTAATGTGGTAATGAAAAGGGAGCCTATCGACCTCATCAATCAAAAAGATCGTTGTTGCGGGCGTCGAAGTCTTATGTCTTCGTTGGTTTTATGATGTAAGCGTTAAAATCACAAAATTATATTTATGAGGGAGGATTTTTGCTGTTAGTAAGTCGAGTTGAGTTGGATGCGGTAGATGGGAAAAGCCTCGCAGCATCAGATAGCGTAATTATTTATTGTCTATTACGTATTAATTAGAGTAACTGAAGGAAAATACGCTTACACATTCTTACATGGGCAGAAATAGATTTTCAGTTGGCTTGCTCAATTGCAGAGAACTCCAGGTTTTTTATGTACCTGCTCATAGGAATGAAGCAATAAATCCTTGTGTAGTGGGAGGGAATCCGTCTCGGCTTATACTACGGGTGAGTGTTGTCGCTACATAAACCATGCGATAGAGATGAAACGAGCAAGAATGGAATAGATTAAACGTGTAATCTAGATACAGCGTGTAATCTAGAAAAAAGTATAGAAAAACCCTAATGTCGTTTTTCCTGTTGAATGTTGAGTTGTTTTTGAGTATTCATCTGGTTACTATATCCGTATCTTCCAGTTACTTGGTATTCATGTGGAGCGCCAAGTTTTTCTAGCGGGTTAAAACCTTTCCAAAAAATGATTCCATTAAGTGTTACAATGTCAGATTTTACGACGGAGGGGGTTTGCTAGTTAGGAGAGAACCAGTCTAAGCTAGAATTTAGGTGCACGAGGACGTTGGAAGGAAGTTAAAGATTGGTTGATGTGATGTTATTTTTACGAGCAGGAGATGAAGATAATTTTAATGAGTCTCATTTTGCGGCTTCGCTTGGTTCAAATGAGTGGGCTGCGTGGTCGCTGAATGGCCGATTGTGTTCGTAATGTGGTTGTAAATGCGATGGTTGGACATTCCTTTAGGTGTAGGGAGGCAGGTAGGCTGGCTCAAGATGCAATGTTCGATAGCACGCCTGTCGGACATTCCTTCAGTGCATCCGATTAAATGTTCTCTTGTGAAGATGCTCTCTCAATTCTTTGTATGTATTATTCGTAATCTATTACACAAATGGGCAATTCACCTCGTGTCTTATTCAATTATATTTATCTTGTTTACTATTTTCGCAAGCTAGTGTTCTTCTTTGAAATGTCAAAATCTCGTAAAATTATTAAATAATGATTTATCAAGATTCTTGTCTTACTTGTGAATCAATCAAAACATTATGCATTGTATGTGAAACAGGTTAGAAGCCCTATTACGTAGTAATGTTCAGTGGTCATCCTTTTGGTCCATCAATACTACGCTTGTTGACCTCCACTGTGAAGTAATTTGATATTAAGATGTGACTCATCGGGAATGCTAAACAAATTTTTTAAAAGCCCTTAATGAGCAAGAACAAAAATGTTGCAAATGACTTTATCTACCAGTCTAGTTTCAACTTTCCACCTTCTCGTTCTCATGGGTGGCTACTGCAAGTCGTAACGAAGCGTAGCTGTTTTAAGAAACAGCTCCAAATTGTAAATTTTTAAAAACTATCCCGGAGTATTTCAAAGTATACATAGCGTCACTGCTGAAGGGCGGTTCGTAAAATGGATGTGTAGGTTTAGAACGTAATACTCCACATACATGTTTACATTTTCCTAGTACGTTGTATTTTGTGAGTAAGCTATTTGGCTCCGCTGTTTGAGAATGTCATGCTTGTTGAGTCCAATGGTGAAGTCAGGTGTGCAATTACACGTTTCGGTGTATGGCTCCGTGTAATAATGCCGACGGATGCAAAAATTGACTGCTGTATAAATAATTGTGAGCTCGTCCGCCGTGATGTGTGTGGAAAGAAGAGTTGAATTCAGCTGACATTGATGTCGTGTGAAAGACCGTCTTAAAACTAGACTTTTAATTCATGTGTAAATGTAAACGTAAACGTGTAGCTTTAGATTGTAAGGACGGGAAGTCTTCTGTTGACTTACTGATGGAGCGGATTACCATTGTGATGGTTCTCGCTTCCACTTTACTGCTTATTTTCACTGCCAAGTACATAAACTTCGCTAATCATCTAGAGGTAGGTAAGGGGTTTTCGCTCAAGTGTTAATAATACTACAGACACAAGATGAGACTTCGTTGTGAAATGATAATCATTACGATGGTATCCGCTTCATGCCTAGTTCAGGGTGGCGAATTGTCCAAAAAATGAATGTGATGAAAAATTAGCAAGTTTGCTGTTGCTGTACATTTCGTGTTCTACTGTATACGCATCCATTGTAGTAAACAACATGAAACAACAATCAGTACATTACATTATTCTTTCAATGGAATCGACTCGTCAAATGACTTCATATTACATCTGTACGTTTTGTATCGTAGGCTTTCTGATTTCCTCGTACACAATATTTTGCACTGCTAGAACGTGTATACAATTTCATGTAACAATGTGAACAAAGCGATTATCATCTAACGGGTCATTGTTGGACGTGTTAGTGTGCAGTCTTTCCCTATTGTTAAGATAAAAGTCATGATATGCGAGCTGAACTTTACTAAATGCCAACTTTGCATTTACACAACTCGTAGCCTTCGTCATTGTTTTAACTAGTTACATAAACATTATTCACCTTTTATCAGATTTTGTTCACAAACCAGTGTAGTTTGTAGGCAAAAAAATATTTAAGATTAAAGAAACATCAATAATTTGAATGGTTGGCTGACTGAATGAATCCAAATTTTTGTCTTTAATTTTGAAAGATATTTTATTGGGATATTTTATTTTGTTCTAGCAACAGCAACAACAGGGACTGCAACAATTACTGGTAAGCTTTAGTTTTGATTATTTGTTCATCATAATCTCCGATAATGTGATGAGTGCTCACGGAGACTTTGAAATTGTTATGTTACTGTTGGAAATTCCATGAATGCACTATTTCTGGTATATGTTGATGTGTAGAAGTGTTTACATGCAATCATGTTTGAGCTCGTTATATAGTAATTTTCTCGAATCGAAACCAGAACGAGAATATTTCTGCCATGAAAACATAGTCTGAAAAGCAGCAAATATTTGATTCACAATGCCGGACAATGACAGCTATTGTAAACATTTTAAAATGAATTACCTCGCTTATCTTATGCTAGTCCTATTTACTGTTTCATATTTGGGAAGAGCTATCAGCTGGAAATATATTAGTATAATTGACAACTTGGTTATCGTATGACGTTACCTTACGTTTTACGTAACTCTAACCTGCAGGGTATACATAGTATTCTTCTTGAGGACCCATAAATGGTTTCTGGTTGTGCGCGAGGTCCAAACTTTGTCAGACAAGATTTGTGCAGATATAGAAATGGAATTGTTTATCTTTTTGAATGGCAATGACTGCAATGTCAATATGTACGGTTGCTGTTATTTAGTTTAAGTAGGCTGAATGTAAACGAATAACGAATTCTAGAAGCAGCACGTGTATGTAATTGTAATAATGACCATTTATGTCATCTCTTCGGTAGTCAAAGGCAAAGGCTGGACTTTTTCGTCATCACGGACGTTGTACGGGTTCTGCTATACTGTACATCATTCATTTATAGTTTCTGAAGCTTGTTTAACATTTAGGAAGTTTCATTTTGAAAGTATTATACCATATCGGTTAATTGGAAACGTTTTGGGGGAGCTACCGTAGATAAGTCTTAATTAATTGGATGGTCGCAATCAAGAATGATAGGGAGATAGTGTACTACGGTTCTCATTTGGTTGTTTTTAATTATAGCTTGGAGCCGGAGGCGGTGGTCCTGGGTCAGTACCACATCCTCCCGGTGGTTTGCCATTGAGCCATGCTCATTTGGCTGCGGCGGGATTGCCTCCGATGCCCGGAGGTGCACCTTTGCTGGGATTCCCACCAGGAGCACTTCCCCCTTCAGTTTCAGGAGCTGGACCACATCCCCCTCCACCTGGACATCCTCTTCCATTGCCACATCCGTTGTTGAAACAAGAAAGAGATGATCATCCTCAAAATAAACACTCAGAAGACATGCGAAATGTACGAAACGTAGACATTTCCTTATCATTTTATTATTGTTACATTATAGAACGTGTTCAGTCTTTATCATCAGTAAAAATTTACAAAGTCATTATAAACTATAATGTACAAAATCATTATAAATTAGTTAAAAAATTATGTTCGATGCTGTATTTGTGAATTAACAGAGAAGTTCCTTGTCTCCAATGGAACAACGAGAAAGGGAGCGGGAACGAGAACGAGAACGCGACAGAGACCGCGATCGAGACCGAGACCGAGACCGGGACAGAGACCGAGACAGAGACCGAGACCGAGACCGAGAAAGGGAACGTGAGCGTGAACGAGAAAGTCGCATGCGAATGCGATCTCCACCGTCGGAAAATGAAGTGCATGAGTCACTGAAGCGAAGAAAAGAGGAAATCAAAGCCAGCGTTCATGATCGAGAGGTAAGTGGTGGGCAAACCAAAATATCGTAACAGTAGCGTACAAATATCTCTATATTGAAAGGAAAATCTAGTCATTTTGAAACGAGTTACACGTTGGTTCTACCTCATTTATACTGTGGATCTCTCAGAATTTTGTCTACTGTTGTGCACGTAACGAAGCAGCATTATAGATAATTAGTTCTGAATGTACTACTACATACTCTGAGGATCGAAACGAATCACAGATATGATTCCATGAGTCAAACGGAACCGCACTTTCAGTGTGGCTTTGGTTGAGGCATCCATAATGGGATTAGTGGTGAAAGTGGAAATGAAGAGCGACTCTTCAGTCAGAAATTAATTCTGTAGTGGAAAACGTAGCTGAAATTCCGTAGGAAGATAAATTTAGTATGAAGCCGATGATGAAAGGTAAATTTCACTAGGTGTGAAAAGGAAATGATGAATTTGTACTTTGTTCACAGGATAGTGACGGAGAACGCAGTGACCAAGATTTGGTTGTTGACGTTGCTAATGAGGTAAGCTCAACCTTAATTTTGTCCCTATGTATAATACATTCATACATTAGTTATTCGGCTACCTTAGATCATTATTTCATTTTTCGTCAGTAACTAAACAATCTTTTATTGTAAAAACGACCTGTTAATCACTTTTATCTTTATTTCGTGGCCGGCATATGCCTCGTATCGGTTCATCAAGTTGAATGATTGCTTTTATTTTGTTCTACCTGGCTAGCATTATTATGATTATGCTTAAGAATTATCATTTTATTTGATGACCATTGGTTAGAACAAGATTTTATTTTACAGTCCTTTGAATGTTTCTGTGTTGTATTCATTTAGGAAAACGGGTCTCCCCGGACAAATGGTGATGTAAAGGATGAAAGTTTTGGTCCTCGCAGCTCAGAAAGACCGAGAAGTCGAAGTGGTTCTAGTTCCAGTAGATCCACTCCGTCCTTGAAAATTAAGGAGGTAATTGTAATCAAATTTTCGCTTTTTGATTTCTTATTCGCATATTTATTACGAATTTTAGATCAATTAAAGCCAAATTTAATATCATGGGCTAACACTTACGAAAATGATCAATAAATCACAAAGTCCTCTCTAAACAAAATCATAAAGTCCCACTGTAAGTCATTAGATATTTAAGTGAAAAGTAAAATAGTACGTAAGGGAAAACCCCGTTCATGACTGTGCGTTAATTATATTTTTGTGTATATCGTAGTATTCAGAAGAGTTAAGTTAATGTAAGTACTATGCTGTAATACTGTGACGTAATGGTGAGGATTTATGACTAATGCCATTGTTATATTTTGGGTTTTTGTAAATTTGTACACATTTCTGGCTTTTTGCCGAGGTTCTTTATTAATAAGGCGTCGGTCTGCAGTGCACACTGAGTTAGAAAGCAGCGAGTAGTACTCGATGGCTGCTCGCTTTGTGACAGTTATGACAGTTTTAGTGTAGAAATGCTGGTGTCTGGGACAGAAGCACGCGTTTGTATTGCGTGCTGCCTCCACTTCCTGAATTGACTTCCGCCGAGGAAAAATGCTTATGGTTAAGCTGGAATTAGACTGCGTGAACCGCTTTTTCATGTTAACGACTTTCCTTTTGTTAAGCAGAACGATGCCGCGGCGACCCCAGTCGCCAAATCTGTGACCCCAACTCCTGGAATGCCTGGTGGATCTGTAGTCCCTAGACCGCCGTTACCATATCCATATTCACCAGCTGGAGTCAGACCTGGAGACCCTCCTGTGGTTCCTCCTGGCTATCCTCCTGGAGGTGGTCCTCTTCATAATGGGGCTGGTGCACCCGTGGGCTACGCGCGTCCTATGGTGTGTATTTAATCTTGGATATATATTGTCTTCTTTCTAAGCTTAAAAGTAGAATTTGTGCGCCCGTAAGGTTATTTCTGCTTGGTGCATTATATTGTAAAAATCAGGTCCATTAGTAGACATTCTCAGGTGACCCCCAAATTACATATTTATTTAGAACTCCCTTCATTGTCTACGAAGTTTTTTTTGTGAGATCTTGTCGTTATCATTCGTATCTACATTCCAATTTCAGTGGTAATAATAATCGACGTCGGTTCTCGTCTTTTAGGTGAATTTCGATGCTCACCCGGGTTCTGCTCGTGGATCTCAGATGCCGCCCAATGGAAATGGACTGCCTACATTGCCCGGCGGCAAACCGTAAGAGTAGCAATCAACTGTTGTTCTGCCTGCCCAAATCTTGTTTCTTTCCTGTTCACTTTTTCTTGTCGATGTGATCCTCAAATTGGATTCTTGAGTTTTTTTTCCTGTGCCTTCAAGAACAAGCAGTGGGTTTGGCTGAACATGGTTAACACATGGATATATTTGATTTACTACATCGTCTTGTTTGTATGGTTGTAGGGCTTACTCATTTCACGTTTCGGCCGAAGGAAAAATGCAGCCGGTACCTTTCCCGCCAGATGCACTAGTCGGTCCGGGTATTCCCCGACATGCTCGGCAAATCAATACTCTATCTCATGGTGAAGTGGTTTGTGCGGTGACGATCAGTAATCCGACCAAGTATGTTTACACTGGTGGTAAAGGATGTGTGAAAGTTTGGGATATCAGGTACGACGAACAGCAATCTTTCTCTTACTGCCTAATTACACGTGGTGATCTTCCACTTTGTTTACGAAATCGAATGCTTTATTTACGTGAATTTACAGTCAACCAGGCTCAAAAAGTCCAGTATCTCAATTGGACTGTTTACAAAAAGACAATTACATTAGGTCCGTGAAATTGTTGCCAGATGGTCGAACGCTTATTGTTGGTGGAGAAGCTTCTACGATTTCCATTTGGGACTTAGGTCAGTTAAGAAGTTTTAAATCATAGTTGTGTCTTAGTAAAATAAGTGGTTGTAAAACTTTCAGTGGCATGACCGCGACGTTAATTTATTTGCAGGCGGACCTACACCGAGGATAAAAGGAGAACTGCCATCGTCTGCTCCTGCTTGTTACGCACTCGCCATTTCTCCAGACTCCAAAGTAAGTTGTTCCGGAAGTCCTGAGTTCCACTCCTGTGTAATCGAATCGTAGTTGCCAAGTTGAAAAACGAGAGATTTTTGGCTTCCTAAGGCAAAGCAAGCATCTGTGCAAATATACTTTGCTCTGTACACATAAAGTTCCTAGTTGAATACCATGTTTTATTGTCGTTCAACAGTAAAGATTCACTGGAGAGAAATATAGTCTGTATAGCCTTCCAAAGTCTTGCTTTTTCCAAGCGGAAAATCTTGTGGGTTTTATTCAGTTGCGTCGTGTGTAGTTGAGTTGCGGAACAAATCCAACTCCAGTCGAATTTTCGAAAATATCATCTAACATTTTCGTGTCTACTTTCAGGTCTGTTTCAGTTGCTGCAGTGATGGAAATATAGCAGTTTGGGATCTACACAATCAAACCTTGGTGCGGCAGTTTCAAGGGCATACCGATGGAGCTTCGTGCATTGACATTTCTGTGGATGGTTGTAAGCTGTGGACTGGCGGTTTGGACAACACGGTTCGGTCGTGGGATCTGCGGGAAGGTCGTCAGTTGCAACAGCACGATTTCAGCTCTCAGATCTTCTC